>JAAAKQ030131482.1:0-13476 GCA_010016005.3 Zanna intricata | reverse complement strand
TATATATATATATATTATATTCCATACTGTTCTTTCCTTTAATATATTTTATTTTTATTTCACTTTATTGTTATTATCATTACTATTATTTCTTTTTTTATAGTTATTATTTTGTTTTTGTAATGTTCTGTCTAGTCATAAGTGTAATGGGCCTCATCAAAGTTGGATTTAAATTCAAATTCTAGATTCTCAGTTTCTTGATTTAGTTTGTTATATTTATTTTATTTTTTTGATAATATAGTATTTTCATTATTTGTACTGTTATTTTTGAGATTGTAATTTTCGTGTTGTAATTATTGATAATTCTGTTTCATTTTCATTATTGTTACACATTGATGTATTGATGTAAGGATAATTAGCTAGATTTAGGTAGAAGGAGATAATACTGACATTTGTAAATTTCTTTTTAATTGTAAATATTGTAATAAATAAAGAAACAATAATAATAATAAATTATTTTTATTATTATTATTCCTAATGTTATAATCTCTTCAACTAGTTAACTGAGATGAGGATGATACGTATGACATGTAAATGAGGTGTACTCTTGTACAGACTCAAGCTTCTCATTCATAAGATTTGTTGTTAATTGAACCCCAACCCCAAAATTACACTGGTATCCTCTGTTTACTATTCAAATCTGTTTAAAGCAAATAACGTTTACTAGAATTTGAACCTCAGAACTTTCGACTTCGAAAATCAGTTGTTAAACAGCTGATTTACGACGACAAGTTTACCACTAGACTAGTCCGGTGCATTAGGCTATTTTAATACATATAATTTTAATAAATATACGTTGTAATAATTTAGATAATTTATGAAAAATTGTTAATGATAAAATACGATTCATTAATAACGAGTACGTACTGTAAAAATAATTTACGCTCGATTCAAATGAAATAATTTTATTTTGTCACTGTTACTCTAATTTCAATGATCATATTTTACGTGTAATATATAAATATAAAAGAATATAAACTAGGAAATAAAAACAACTTTCCTAAAACTAGGAAATACTAGTCAATAACGAGTTATTAAATTTTTTCTCCTAACGCTCTATTATGAGATACCTAATTTTATTTGAGTTTTACCTTCCCGTAGAACATTTATCTGTAGAATTCATATTTAATATGCGTTTGAAATAGTAGAAATATATATAATTTTCACGTTATTTCTTTTTAAATATACTGATACTTTAAAAATATGTATTCATCATCAACACTCCTAAGATAATTGATAAAATTTCTCTAGAATTCTCTAGTAGCCCTTATTTTACTTTAATTGCGAGTCTATATATTGTTAATTTCATACATATCCTGCTCAGATGTTTAAGAATTAATACAAAACTAATATGTTTTTAAATTTATATATTATCAATTAAGGTAATGAAAAAGCTCATATAATTCTAAAATCGTTGAATAATAAAAATTCTGAATTATATTTTTTCTAGAAATGCATTGAAAAACTTACATCCATACAAATAATAATTTTATTTTCCATGCACCGTATTTTATTACAATTTATATATTTATATAAATTTTCTATATATTTTTCTATTTAGATCCATTTTTAAAAATTATGTGTGTGTATTCCAGCATAGGTCTGGAACGCCTGGAGCAATTAAAATCGAACTTTGTACACATACGGCTTACTGTTTGTAAAAAAATATTGCGCGTTTCAGACACCTCTAACATCCATTTTAGTGAGATGAAAAGAGGACGACATGTAAAAATAATTGAAAACGAACGATATTAGTGTCGAATCCATAGTTTTTGGCGTCGCTAGGCTGATTAGTGGTAGTCCTTCTAAGTTTAAAGAAGGACTATGTGGTAGTCCTTCTTTACATCTAAGTTCAAATTTAGTCGAATAAGAAGAATGAGCTGTGTAAGACTTTCTGGAAACTTTTACAAACGAATATAAATCAGTAGAACCTTTCAAAAAGTTATAAAAACAAATAGAATTAGGTGCCGATAGGATGTTCCTAATATATGTAAAAATCATGTGGTACTGTTTGGAATCATAATGTTCAAGAATATTTCAGCACTCACCAGGCTCACTCAGGTCGTATTTAAATGAAGCTAACTCGGAAGGTCTTCCACCCTATCATCCTTCAGTAAAATGGTGTAAATAAAACTAAATTGATATTACGCTATAGATAGATATTTGATTACTTTTTCCTGTCTAAAAGCAGATTGGGATAAATCTGCTTTGGATAAATCAACGCCGAGAAATCAGCTAGTACTCTATAAAGTTTAAATTAAAATATTTTAATTTTCAATAATGTATATAAATATGTATTTTTCAGTAAATATCGTTTATAGTCACCTACAAGGTATCGACGTTATTAGGTCATTATAATCGATAGTTACAATAACTGATTTCTAAGTAGCTTAGCGGTACTATTTAATATACTATCTACATGAGTATAGTAATACAATAATAATCATAATAATAATAATAATTCATTTTTGCAATAAAATGATATAAAAACAAAAATACGCAATTAAAAATTTAAATACGGTAGAGTAAATGAAGATGGAGAAAAATTGTAAAAATAACTTTTTCTGCAAAGATTCGGTTATTGTGCTTTGTTTCAAATATTTCGTGTTGTAAGACAGTTTTTGAAGGTTACCTTCTAAATAAAAACTCTTTGTTTTTTATTAAAAATGTTCTGAAAAACTGGGAAACTGACAAACAGTTTTCATTATCACTAAAACTTCTGGAACATTTGGTGTGTTGATGTCTTCATCGTTGTCACTATTGTTACCTTCGTTAGCATTATAATTCCCATTTAATTTAAAAAAAAAAAAAAATAATAATTCCCATAAAAAAACAAAAATTACCCCATAAAAACCCCCATTTTTGGGTTTAATTTTAATTCCCATTTATTTCTGCTCGTACTGAAGTCTCTGCATCATCATCTTTTACAATTTCATGCGCTTTAAATCTTTTTTAACTTCTTGATAATCTTGAAATAATGCATTTGATAACAATTGGTTTTGCAAATTTATTGCCCTGTTTCGCTAAAGATTTTTCTTCGTATGCAATGTCAGTAACTTTTCAGGCCTGTGATAAATTCCTGCATGTCAAAAGAAATTTTTTACAGTCAGCGGAGAAACTTCATTCCATGATTTTTCTAACATAATAGCATCCTGAATATTTATCTGTATTCCTTTTTTCATCTAAATCCTGTATAGTTTGTAAAATCAGCTGTAGTGGACTTTTACTGACTTGTTCTAAGGGCTGTAAGGTTGCTGTTGTTTGCGGTGGCAAGAACAGTAACTTTATACACGAGAGATTTTCGACGTGTGGATGAGCCAGACAGTTGTCAATGAGCAGCAGTATTTTCTCATTTTCATTTTCCGTCTTTAATTCACTGTTTCATTTTTGTAACCAAGATGTGAAGGTATCACTTGTGTGTCAAGCTTTCATATTAGTTTCATACATAACAGGAATATTTGAAAAATATTTAAAGCTTTTCAAACATCGGGGTTTTGTACTGTTCGCTATAATCACAATTTTTCTTCTTTTACCAGTTCCAGTCATATTTGTGGCAGTTAGTAGTGTTCATCCTTCTTTTGATAATTTTCTACAAGAACAGGTTTTACCTTTAGATTGAAGGCTTCTTTCTGGCATCAATTTGAAAAAATAAACGGATTCATCAGCATTATAGATTTCTTGGCTGAAATAGCCCTCTTTTAATTTGGCAAAATGGTTTTAGGCCATCATTCTGATACACCAGTTGGAGCTGCTGCGGCCTCGCCGCTTATTCTCCTTGGAATAATATCGTAACGCTGACGGAACCGTTATAATCAAGCTAAAGTTATTTTAAGATGGTTTACCAAATTTTCAGAAAAAAAAATCGTTTGCCTTAGTTTACAATATAGTGCCGCTAATAAGATATCACCAATTGTCTGGTATTTAAACCATTTTAGCAGCGGTTGGTCTGTATCATTATATTGACACGGCCGTAATTTTTTTGATTTCATAGAATTTGTTTCAACATTTTTCTTAGCTTTTTCACGGTTCTTCCATATCACCGATATTGTCGAATGATCTGCGCCTAATTCTTGAGAATTATTCTTAGTTTCACCGTTTTCTCCTCGCCAAATAATGTGCTTCTTTTCCTCTATAGTGAATGTTTTTCGTGATAATTAATCATTATTAAATGAATTACACAGGATACATAAAATAAAATACTGTACCCGCATTATATGATACGTTCACAGAAAAGATTAATAACAACTGAATGTGGCTGCTTCAGATTACAACAATCTGGTACAGAAAGAAGATAAAAAAAATACAAAAAAATAAAAACTATGTTACATATGCAGGTAAAAAGAAAAAGGTGACTCATTTTAACCGTCAAAATATTTAAAATATTTCTGTAGCTGCAATGTAGATAATGACGTGTCACTTGCGTCCGTCATTAAAGGCGATAAAATGTTCCAGCAGAAAAAAATGTCATAATTACTGATATACCACTACAAACAATATACATGCTGTACTTATGATTACCAAACCAACGAAGAGAAAAATTTTTGTTCACTATATACGATACGTCATTATATCCGATGTAACTATAAACGATAATCTTAACTCTTAACCCTTTGTTTCTTTTAATAATCTCTGTTTAAATTCCGCTAGCACTTACAAGCCAGAGGGAGGACAGACCGTTGGAATTTCTTTCTTCTTTTCTTCCTTTTTCTTCTTTCTTCTTCACTTCCAGTTCTTCTTTCTTCTTAAGGAAGGAAGGTGGAATGAAGTAGGGTTTGTAGTCAGGCACCACGGAAGGTCAGCGTGGTTGTATATGTATTATAAATATTTTTGATATTATCTATCGCATACATATCTGTGAAGGAGGAAGGACAGCTGAATGTGTGCGCGGGGTTGGTTTCAGAGCGCCCGAGCGCCAGTAATGACAATTTTGAGAAAAATCGCCCTGCTGACTTTTCCATCCTTGGGCGTTGCCGAATTAAAGGCGTGTGGTAACAACATATATAAAATGTGAAAGGAAATTTAAATAAATTTTTCATACATTTTTATTTTATGGTAAAGAAACCCTTTATTAATACAGAAACAATGAAACTGTACGAAAGAAGGATATTCAACGTCCTAAATAATCATTTGTTTTAGTGAATGATTCACAACCAATAGATTTGTAAGTTTCTAAGTTAGTCTACGATTGGTTATAAAACACCTAATAAGGAAAATTTCTTGTTTTTAAAATGTTTACTGGTCTATTTAATCAGATGAACATATTTATATATTTATTTTAATTACAATGTTTATAAATTTTCGTAAATAGTTATGGATAATAAAACACATAAAGTAATAAATGGATTAATTTGTAGTTATATAGCAAAATATGAATAACAATTTCGATTTTATAGATGAAGGAAATCAGTGTTTATTTTTTATGAAATTAATGAATGTAAAATAATTTTTGTTTACTTTTTTGAATAATATATAATTTTCTAACATGAAATAAATAAGAAATGAACTATGGAAATTGGTTTAAGAATTCAACTTTTAGTATAGTAAATAAACATTTTAAGAATCAGAAACTTATTTCTTAACTGGATTTTCATCATTTATTTCCTTCTAACAATATCTAGATTTATTCTACATTTACTATTATTAGTACTTTTACTCCTTCCCTCCAACTATAACCACTTCTCTACTGTATAGTAGTATTACTACTGAAAAGGAAATTACCAAATTCTCGTGAAAGTTGCCCCGTTTCAAGACAGGTCCATTAAGGCAGCACTTCCGTTCCTGCGGGATGCATCCCGCTCCGGATGTCTTGTAGCTCTCTGCTTTCTACCGTTCCTCAAATGCTACTGCTTTCATCTGTAGACTACGTTTCTTCATCACGTTATTATTATTGTTATTTTTACAGTTAAACTCTACATAGAGAGGTTTGGCTGAATTGCTCAACATTTTTCTGGTAATAATGTTTTATTTTAAGTTAATAATAAAGGTTCATTAGTATTATTAACAATAATTGTGTTTTTTGTAATATAATACATATATTTATATTTTTTTTCCCCCATTATCAGCTTTTTCCCATTAATTTCCCATTATAAGTAAGTTTTTTAAAGAGTCCGTATTTTTTTTTTTTAATTTTACTTAAGTATTAAAAGTAGATAAGAATTATTTAATCATTAAACAAATAGCTTCTTTAGAGTTTGCATAATAAGCAATATTGTTTTTATTAAACAATCGATTACTTTCATTGACTGATAAGCACATAAGTTCTTTTAAAATTTTTTGAAATAATTTTGATAATAATAGAGAATTTTAATCGAATCACTGTATATTAACTAAAATTATAATGTACTAATGTATATTATTAATGAGAGTAATAAATTTTCATTATTCAAGAATCAACTTGTTTTATCTAAAGGCTTTTATAGTTGGAAATACTTAAATTTGTATTCAGTCTTTGCCTCTTAAGTGAATCTTTTGACCAGTTTTCTTAGTCCTGATGAGCATCTTCTTTTATAACACCCCCTTCTTCTCTTTCCAAAGTCTGTAGACTCTAAGCACACCAATCCCTCAACATATTCCTTAATTATCCTTCTTTAAACGGAACACATCATTAATAAGCCGCAGACATCTCAGCCCACTGAATAAAACAGAGTTGTATAGATTTTAAAACCTGTATTTACAGGTGTTTAACAGCTGTATTAAAATAAAAAGATGAGGAGGAAGTGAGGAGAGGGAGGAATATTAATTTCGTTAGAAAACCTTGGTCCGACTGCCTTCGAAAGGTAGATGAAAACCCTTCCAAGGGTTTCAGACAAACAAGGGATCAGTGGTCTTGAAAGGAATGAAGAAATTATTCCTAACGATAGAGAGCGCGTTTGAACCAAATAAGGACATACCGAATGAGACCCTGCAGGATTAAATGCAGTAAAGTAGTAGCTTTACACTAAGCTTGACCTGCATTGCCCTCGTAACGTAACCAGGGGATTTTGACGTTACCAGTAAAACAGAAGCCAGAAGTTTCGAGTTTTGGACTGGAAGAATAGATAAACCGTCAGGAAATTTAAACTTTAATTACTCAGGGAAACGGAACCAGAATAGATTTAGATACTAATGGGATCGTACTTCGTACACATTTCTTTTATAAATTTTATTTTAAATTTAATTTAATCAGGTACGTTTGAAAATATTTATTGAATTTAATTTTTATTTATCAAATTGTATACACTTAATCACAGTATACATTTTTACTAGATTGCATGAATTACTTCCTCGTATGAAAACATTTATGCTGGGGTTCCTAATATAAAAAAAGAAGAAGACTGATCAATTACTAAATTTTATTTACATTATAGTTGGACTACGTAGGTCTGTACATAAATGCAGCCTATTTTTATACGTGCAAATCAAAAGGAGATGAAATATAACAGGAGATTCAATTTGTATGAATTTTAACAAAAGGTTTTATTAACTTTCTTTTTCATGGAAACACAGTAGAAAGAGAAAAAATGGGAAGAGAAAGAGAAAGCATGGTATAGAAGTATTATCATTATATAGTAGAATATCCGCTATAATAAACCTATCATCATTAGTCATAACGACTAAGGGAAAACATATGGCATCCATGTTAAAGTATGGGCGCCAAATATTCGGCCTGAAAGGAAATGTCCGAGCCAATAATTTACTTTTTTTTTGGCTACCAACTGGGGGGGGGAGAGGATTTTGAGGGTTGGTTTGTTGCCAGAATTACCGGCAACCTATCCCTTCCACTTTTCACTGCTTCACACTATCTCTGTTTCACAACCTCATTACAATTAAGCCATATTGAACTTTCCTCCTCTAACAGTTACGCAAGTGAAAATAAAAATTGGGGACAATTTTCATGAGTTTTGTTAAAATGTGTCTGCAAACACCCGTGCCCATAAAAAAAGTTTGCGTAGGTGTTTACTAATTTACTGTTGCTTCTTTGACCATCCTAGTTTAATTAAAATTATTTACAAACTATTATAATATTTATACATAGGCCAGGAGGCAAGAAATACTAATTTCTCAATGAGCTCTATATACGTGAATATGTACTAATACTAAATAAGTTTTACAAAAGTAAAAAAAATAATTGAATATATTTGTTTTAATTAAAGAGTTATATTCTTTTAAATTTAATAAATTTTAATTTAAATATTCATATTTAAAAGATAAATTTAGGAGGCGTAAATAAATATTTTATTTAAGACCATACATAATATGCGTCATACAGATTACATCAGGAATGAGTAAATGTTACAAAAAAGGAACAAATAAAAAACTGTCCAGAATGATCATTGAAAATCCTTGGTAAACCTCCATCAATATTGTGTAATATTGTTTTTAAAAGTACAATTATAAATTAAAGGTAGTTGGTATATATATATATATATATATATATATACTTATCTTTTTTCTTCAGAAAACCACTTCCCTCCTCAGTTTCCTTATTACTCTGTTTGCATGGGATAATTATTATTCTGTGAATAGTAGTGTTATGGGAGTGAATTTTTAACTCATGTTTAATAGCTCACATAGTTACAGATATGAAAACAAAATTAATTAACCAGAAGTATTTTTAATTGACGTTGTTGGAGTGTATATTATTTGTTAAATTTAAAGTACAAAGTTTTTTTGAATTATTTTTGAGAAAAAACTTGAAGTATGTAAGAATTTCTTTACTTTCGACATGTTTGCCATGAATTAAATTTTAATTCAAAAACTGACCTTTTAATACGAGAAGTCGTATCATCTTATATACATAAAACTATCTTATAAATCCATCCCTTATAAAACCATCAAAAATCATCTTATATACATAAAACCTTTATTCGGTGTTATTTAAGATAATACAAGGATGACAAAGATGAGAATACAGAGGATGACAAGAATTATATGATAATAGAACTAGGGTTCGAAGAGACTTCTATTTTTTGGCTGAAGAAATTTGAGATAGCAATTATCTTGATGTAACAGTTCATGATTTCATGATTGTTAGGGGCCTCTATTGAAAAGCTATCGCTGAACGTAACTTATTATATATACATTTTTTTAAACAAAAAAAAATAGCATACTAAAAAAAAATTAAAATAAAAGCTAATTCTTAGAATAAAAAATGTGTATTAATAAAATCCTAATAATTTTTGTTATGAAAAAATTTTGTTAAAACGTAAGACCAAAAGCGTGCGTTTTTAAATTTAAAAATCAAAAAACTATTTTTAATACACTAAAAAATAAATTAAAAAGAACTTATTTATTTGATTTGTTATGAAATGTTCAAAAACAGTTTAGTTATTTATAAACTGTTGGTAGTTAAAAAAAGACACAAGGAAGATATTATTCTACATTTGAGGATTAAAGTATAAAAAATCAATTAGTTTTAGGAAACAAGAGCAAAAACATGTTTCTTCAAAAATTAAAATAGTACCTTCCAAGAGTTTAACACGCAGAAAATGATGAAGTTCATTTTGTAACATAATTTTCTGTATTTATGTACATTTACATTCTTTGCAAAAAAATATTTTACTTTGCACTTATTCTCATTTTTAATGTAAATATGAGTAAATTATCACTAAGCTTTATTTAACTGCCAGTAGATGTGAAGGAGATATAATAACAGAACTTTCTTAAAATATCTAAAAGCAATTTAATTTATGTATATCCCACAACTGGAGAGAAAGGTGAATAAATAAATGACATTGCTAAGGAGATAAAAAGTTGACAAAAGCTGGAGAGAACCTTTAATGCTTGTGATAATGCTTTTCTGTAGCCAAGATAAAGTGGGATTGGAAACGTATTTTCTCGGTTATGTTGTCATGTTCATTCTTTTATACAGTATGAAAGTATAGATCTCTAACAAGTATAGTACAAACAAAGTAAATGTATTTCAGAAATGCGTTTGTAAAAGAAAATTGAAGCACACTTCAATAAACTATGTAGTTCATATTAAAATATTCAGGAAAATATGTAATGCCGGCCACCGTGGCGCCAGTAGGAGCGTTCGGGTTCGAATCCCGATCAGGCATGGAATTTTTCATACATGCTACAATTCATTCATCTCATCCTCTGAAGATATTGTTGAAACAGTGCTGCTCTCTACAAGTTGTTGGTAGTTAGACAGTATCAATATATAGTTAGTGCGCACCACGCAACCATACAATACGGCCGAGTCGCGCTAATATGTTTCTATAATTCATATTATTGTATAGTAATTTGTGTTTTTCGTTAAATGGTATTGAATTAAAATTAGATTATACGAATCATGCGTCTATCCTTTTACAGTCCATTAATAACCGATATATCTTAACGATGGTTCCGGAGATTAAACAAAAAAAAAAAACGGAAAATATGTAATAACTGTAACAACTGATGAAATTGATCTGTGTAAAACTCCAGTATTTAAGTCATATATTGCACGGGAATAAAACGCATTTTTTTTATTGGTTATTTATGGGAAGATTCAGACTAAAGTAATCGTTCTTCGTAGTGAAGGGATTTAAAAAGGATGAAATATAAAGTAATGTCCCCTAAAGGCAGGAGAAAGCAGAATAAAATGTACGACGTAATGTAGAGAGTAAAGTTGATCAAAATCTGCCGTCTAATGTCATTTATAATTCTTTCTCAAAAATTAACTTTACTTATAGAAATCTACCTAAAAATGTTGATTATTTTGAACAGAAGATTTAATAGTAATCTTTTGAGGTAAATAAAGAGAATGAGTAGCTTATAAATGAACTTTGATGATTCATTCTTGGAGAAAATCTTATTTGTGTTTGAATATTATCTGTCTATAAAAGAATATAATGTACTTGATTTCTACCTGTATTTTTTTGTCTGTCAATAAATGCGGTGAAATCACGTGAGCTGCGATTTTATTCTCAGAGCAGCGCATATTTCAACTTGCTTTGGACGAGGGCTGTAGTTAGGGAATTAATCCACATTAATGTGAACTGCAGTTAATCATGGCTGGAGATGGGAAGAGAGATTCTAGAAATTCAGGATGCAGAAGGCATAAGAAAGGATTCGGGTAGCTCAAATTCATCACAAGGAGCATAGAAGGGAAGTTCTTTCTTCAAAACTTCGCGCGACTACATCAGAACAAAAGAAAGAAACTACTTATAACAAGAGACTGCTGGGCGAATGCGATACAAACATCCACCAGAGTAGAATTGACAGCGACGTAGCGGTTTGAAAGCTGGAATGGCTAAGGGAGGAAAGTCTATTAAATGAAGCCTGTCGATGGTCACTGATGTTTTTAGCTATATTTAACTGATTTCATATTCCAACGATGTACGTTAGATTAGCTAAGTCTCCAGCTGCGCAATTACCATATGGTTGGGTTACCTATCGGAACACACGTGGGAGGTAAACATAAGGAAAAGGAGAGCAAAGGTAGATGAGAACCTCTAGGCAATAGAGGAACGAGCAGCCTTATATTCAAATCCGATTAATGAAGAGCGAGCAATTCGAACAAGTTCAAGTTCCACCACCCTGAAACATTAGCGGCAATAGCAGACGAACTGAGATAAATAATTAAAAGATAAGATCCTGATAGTCTAATTAAAAGTACGTAATAACGTTATGTAATAATTATCCTAAAACCTACCTACTTTTCAATATATTCCTTTTAAAGTCATCTTTCAAAGTCATCATCTAATTAATTATATTTTTTCTAATTAAATAATTATTGTTATCCCCATAGATAGATAAAATCAGATGAAGTAAGGTATACTTATATAAAAATTTCATTTACATTCGTTATTTTCTATTAAACAGTTTCTAGCTTTATTTCGCAAGAAATAATTCACCCTGATTTTAATAGCCTGTATATTTTCTCAGAATTCAGTAATTTTACATTAATAACAATTTTTTACTATGGATTAACTTACGTGCGTGTATGTGCGCGCGCACGGGCTTGTGTAGTGTGTGTCTGTGTCTGTGTGCGTGTGTTGTGTGTGTGAATATATATTGTATAAATTAGTAACCTAGATTCTCTCTCATCTTCACATCTTTTTTTCAGTTTCATTTATAATGTAGCACTTCTCTTTGATATACATTTTCTGATTGAATTTCTGTCTTAGCGATGACCTAAATAATTTTTGTAAAGCTATCAATTTATAAAATTTGTCTACATTTTTAGCATCTCTTTAATTGTATGCAGTTATATATTAATGATATTATTTTATTTTAATGCTAGACCTAATCTATATAGATTCGATAAACTTCTATATAAATTTTTAAATTAAAGAAATTTTTTTAGTAAATAAATTTAAATGAAGCTTATGGTTCATTGGAATAAATATTTTACATTAAAATTTGCCTTGTGTAAATATGATAAGGATTAATTGCGTACATTTAGTATTCATTTATGCTTCAATAACTTTTAGTATAACTATATTTTATTATGAATTTTGTTGACCGTAAAACATTTGTAAAAATATTTATATTCATTGTTCGATTCTAAAAGAATTTGTAATGATTATATTATTATTTTTTGTTGGATTGTTAAATAATCCGCTATTAATGAATGCACAGGTTATTATTCCTAATTTAATCTAAAAATATACTTTTTGTAACCGATTACTATAATATTTCTTTCTTTCTGTACGAATGTGTGAATATATACTTTTGTACGGAAAAATGGAAAATAAGTTTTGTAAGAAGTTAACTTGTCATACTCAATAACTGACAAGATAACTCTTTCCAAAAAAAAAAAAAAATGGTCAAACTCAATACTCAAACACGATGACAAATTGGCTGTGATATATTTACAATGTACTTTAAAGCAGCTGCTGAACTAGGTGACAGCAATGACAACTGTAATACTTTTATAAGAAACGTTCTTTTATACGTATATATATATATATATATATATATACACACGAACTAGTACAGAATAACATAGGAGAAATTTTAATATTCAAATAAATTGAAAGATCTTAGCCAGTTGTTAAAATAATAAATTTCAATATTATATATACAACACTAATATATATATATATATATATATTTTGTCTTCAGTCATTTGACTGGTTTGATGCAGCTCTCCAAGATTCCCTATCTAGTGCCAGTCGTTTCGTTTCGGTATACCTCCTACATCCTACATCCCTAACAATTTTCCTTATGTATTCCAACCGTTGTCTGCCTGCACAATTTTTTTCCATCTACCTGTCCGTCCAATATCAAAGCGACTATTTCAGGATGCCTTAATATGTGGCCTATAATTCTGTTTCTTATTTTAACTATATTTTTTCCAAATGAATCTTTTTTCATCGATTTGCTGCAAAATCTTCATCTGTAACTTTGTCCACCCATCTGATTTTTAACATTCTCCTGTAACAGTATATTTCAAAAGTTTCTAATCTTTTCTTTTCAGGTACTCCAGTCGTCCAAGTTTCACTTCCGTATAAAGCTACGCTCCAAACATATACTTTCAGAAATGTTTTCCTGATGTTTAAATTA
>JAAAKQ030131460.1:0-13477 GCA_010016005.3 Zanna intricata | reverse complement strand
TGGCATTTTTCACATATGCTACAATTCGTTCATCTCATCCTCTGAAGATATAACCTAACGGTGGTTCCGGAGGTAAAACAAAAAAAAAAATGTACCTTGAAATTTTATTTTCAGTTAACAGTTTACTGTTAATATAAACAAGTTTCCCTAATGTGAGTACATTTACAATGTGCTACCTTACTTTAATATATTGTACTAAAGTAATTTATCAGTTGTTTATGAACATCTAGTTTCCAAATATATTATTTAATTACAATTATGTTTAATTGTAATTATCATTTATATCGTTTAATTACTCCCCTTATGTTATGATACACTATTTTTATACATTTTATTCATAAAATGGACTTTAAAACTCTCAGAATTTGAATAGAAATCACAAAAAGTAATAGTTAAATCAATCTTCAAACTTATAATCCTATGCAGAAGATTTTTTATCAACATCCATAATACAATTTACAAAATGTTTACATTACTTTATATTACTATAAAGCAGTTGTTATATATGTATTTCTTTAATTTCATGTTTAACTAAATTTGTTTGTAAAAAATTCAAGCAAATTTTTTAATGTTCTATATGATTTTATAAGCATTTCCTTTGCAGAAATAAAACCAGTAGAAAAGAAACCAGCTGAAGAAGTAAGCACAAAAGGAACTAGTGGAAGCTACGTTCCACCTCATGTACGCAACCTAGCACAACAGCCATCACATCACAGTGAGTATTTTTATTTAATTAATTACAGACTTTTGTTCTTCAAACATGTATAATATTTTGGATACTGTTCATAATTATATATTTTTTTTTTTAATTCTAAATGTTGCTTCTTTTATTTTTATTCTGTTTAAATTTGTTTTTTCTACATTGTAAAATTTATTAATCTCAGTCATTTCATAACCATACTTTAATATCGGGGATTTTTCATAGCATTACAGTGCTGGCCCACACCTTTGAAATTTTCTAATTCTTTATGGATAATACATACCAATTTTATGAAAGTTATGAAAAATTTTTGTTCTTTAATACAAATGATAACTAGAATTTTTGCATATATTTAAATTGTTGTATCTTACCAAGGAGTATCAAGATTAATTTTTCAGGATTTAATTATTAACTTGAGTGAAGTCAGTGATTGTAAATTTTGCTATTTCTTTCTGGTGGTCCCCTTTTTAGGAAATGGGAATTAGAATTTTGAAAAATTAAAATCAGACTTCTCATAATGTTTGAGTTTTAAATATTATTGATGGAGAAAAAGTTATGCTGTTTGTTTTGTTCCTTCCCTTTACTAGGAAAAAAAATCCTGTACATATAATTTTTATAAAAGCTATATGATCAATTTTTATGAATTGAATTTAATTAGCTGGAACATCTCATATAAAGATTCAAGGGCTTGAGATGCGCAGATTTCTATAATATTTTTAGATCATCAAAGTATCTTTCATTTTAAAAATGTATTATCAATTTTCTAAAAAAAATTGAGCATTTAAAAATTAACACAATATAGTATACGAAATGAAAGAAAATAACATTTTTCTTAATATATATTTATTTTACCTTCTCATGAAAGTGGATTTTGATGATGGAAATATAAAAAAAAAAATCTGAAACTCGCATGCAACCACTATTTCATGAAATTCTGTGGAGTGATTTGTACATATACACTGGGTGTCTTATGAAGAAAGGAAAAATTTCAGGGCACATTCTGAAATTTTTTTTTTTTAATTTTCGTGTGAGAATAAAACATTTCTATAATGAGGAATATTTAGAAACTAAATCAATTATTAAAATAAGCAAATAAAAACAGATTATAATAATTTTTTAAATGCCAAAAATATTGAAGATTCAGATGATAGTAAAAAGTTTCCAATACTTCTTATATTAATGTTTGGTGTGATGATATTAACTACATTATTATAAGTTAATAATTAGTTTCTGTTATTATATTCATTGATGAAATTTTTTAGAGCTGATGCTCTAATATTTATACAATTTAAATAAAACACAATGAAGAGAGAGGAATACCATTGGCTAATATTTTAGCTCATATTACCTCCTGAGTTGGCATCTTTTTTTTTTTACAAAAAAAGTTTTATAGATCAAATTTTAGAAGGAATAGTAGGTCAGCTTTACCCTTTAAACATCTTGGCATATAGTGCAGATTTTGTTCAATCCAGGAGAGAAGAAACAAATTCCTTGAATATTCCTACAGAGAATCATATTTCCTGTGGTAACTCTTGAGGAAGAGAGATTAAGGAAGGGGAAGATGAATCAACAGAGGGACTGCATTCATAATTCTGTTAATAATTAAATTTCTGTTTTCATAGAGTGAGTTTTTTCCAGTTATTGTAAATGATAAAGAATTATACTGATTTATATTTAACTCCTGTAATAAGTTCATTACTAGCTGTGATTACAGTCTCATCTTCAAAATACAGTTTTAACTTTGGAAATAAGGATAGTCAAATTTGAGAAATTCATTTCTGTTTTAGACAGTTATTTACTGTAAAAAAATCATGAAATCTACTTTCATGCTAGGAGATCCCTTACAGAGGTTTTAATTGCTTAAATCAATAAAATTCTTTGGAACTAAGATAAAATTCAGTTTTAATGGTTTTAGCTGAAGATCTACTTTTATAAGTTTTACTGTAAATTGTTAATTTTTTTTCAGATCCACGATTATTGAAAAGCAAAGCTGCTCCTGATGTTAACAATGAAGATCTGTTTCCCACTTTATCTGCTGCAAAAAATGCGGAACCAGCTACTGGTGCTTGGGGTAGAAAGTCTGTTTCAGTTTTTATCTCTTATATACATATTTATTTTATTTTAAATAATTTAATATTTACATTATTTCAATTACATTTTGGTTGTGGCAGATGCAGGCAAAAGTGGTCAACCAAAAGTGTTAACACCAGAAAAGTTTATTGACATGCAAGCTGCATATTCTGTTAGTCCCAAGGAGTCTACGTGACACCTGACTAGCCAGTTTGGTCTCTGTTGGTAGTGCCCACTTGGTATTGTGCCAGTGTTTAAAGATGCATCTGCGGTGAAGTCATGTTCACAAGTTGTTAGTTGCAGATACTGGAAAATGTGTAGCCTTTTGTTAATGGATCATGTCATCGTAACGCCAGATAAGGAAAAACTCCATCACTGGTTTTGGTCTTACCGAGGCATGGTTCCACCTTGATGGGTACATGAATGCACAGAATTCACGAATTTGGTGTACAAAAAATCCACTTCAGCTGCACAGACTAACAATGGGTTTTTGGTGTGCAATGTCACACAGGAGAATCTTCCTAATATTCTTTCATTGAATAGTGAATGCTATATACAGATGGTGCAACAATTTTTAAACACTATACCTGCAGAACGGCTAGAATACACGTGGTTTCTGCAGGACAATGCTACAGCTCATACAGCCTACAACACTATGATCAGTGTTTTCATGGACAAGTGATTTTGAAAGGGTTTTGGCCCCCTTGGTCTCTGATTTATCCCCTCCTGACTTTTTCTTGTGAGGATAACTTAAGGGTTCTCCTTACAAAAGACATCCTCACATTGTTCCCGAATTGCAGATCAAAATTTAACAATTATGTTACTACAATTCCTCAACAAATGCTACATGCGTTTAAGAGCATGTAACATTGCCTTCAGTTATGTGGTATACTTGCATAATGGAGGCCACCCTTGACTATTGCTACTCATTTTTCCATAAGGTTGCATTGTTTTTTAACACTCTAGAATGTACAACGGTTTTCAAATTGCAGAATTTGAAAACCAAATGACAAACATAGAAAGGTGAAATTTTATATCATTACCTAAAATGATTCATAATTTGCTGAATTGCATTTCAAAAGTTTATGTTCTGTTTCTCTACAGAATACAGCTTATTTGAAATTGTTCATTCACAAAGGTACTCTCTAATGAACATTATTCTACTTTTATCATTTGTTCTTGTAAAACTGATTTTGTAACCTTCCCAAAAAATAAAAATAGGTTTGATTTTTTTGTGAAAAAAATTATTGGATCAATTTTCCATTTAAATCTTTTAAAGTCAAAATATATAAAATTTTTGTTCTGAATACTATTTTTTATGTAATAAGAATTTATACTGCACAGAACAACTGCTAAAATGAGAGAAATTTCAAATATTAGGTTGAGATCATCATTTGAATTAATATAAAAAGCTATTCTAAATGAATGGTCTTATTTTAAATATTCTAAAAGATAAAATTAATTTTTTTTAAACATCTTATCTGATAGTTTCTAGTCAGAATAATGGTAAAAATTTTATGATTATAATGACTCATTTGTTTCATTTTTTTTTTTTTTCATTAACCTTTATCTCGTTTTTTTTTTTTTTGTTACAATTGATTCTATCTTGCTCTATTTTTTTATTGGTTAAATATATTTATTAAGATATTTAATGAGATTATTTGTATAATTAAACATTATTTCTTTATGGAAATAATTTTTATTGAAGTTGGGAAAAAAAATGTAAACCTAACCTAGTATAACAAGATTGAATTTTAACACCTTTTAATTTTTTTATTAATACAAAGTTTTAATAATTTATATAGGTTACAATGAAATTAAAACATATAATTTGAAAAATATTTATTTTATTACCTAGTAGTTTTTTTTTGGTATGAAATTCTTAAAAACAGGGTGCTGCACGCAATCCAACGTTGCACTCTTTACAATGGTATCATGTATCCTTTCTTATTTTCTACTGGAGCATACAACACACCTTGAGGCATTGGCTCTTTTCCCTTCTGTGGGAACATAATTCTGGGAAGTGCCTCTCCTTTAGCTGTAGAGGGCCTATTTGAGAGATGGTCTTCCTTTCCTGGGTTTTTCAATGTAATATGTTTCGACAAGATTTTTTAATAACCTTTCTCAAAATTGAAGCAATGACAACTGCCTTCCACATTTCTTATGTAGAACATGTGCATTGAAAATACACATATTTATTAGATGGTGAAATTCCTTTTTGTACCAAATATTTTGCCTTTTTCTCTGCAGGGTAAGCACTGAGCATTTGTTCAACTTTATCAACCCCACCTATGTATATATTATAGTCATTCATTATGGACGGAATAAGCATGTCTTTGCCTTTTCTTTTTACGTGAATAGGTTGAAGCTTGTGTAAAGTTGACAGACATAACACCTCTCATTTTTCTTGCTGCTTCAACATCATTTTATTTGATTTTTCAATCGGTGCAACCATCTCATCTGCTTTCAACTTTAGATTGATGAAATCTTTCGGTATTCCTTTACAGTTGCGCCGTACTGTACCAACCAGATATGTATTCGTGCTCTTTAGATCAATCGCCAGTTCTAGGCTGCAGTAAAAATTGTCAGTATTCACACAGTAATCTTTGTTGAGCAAATCGTTCATCAGGGTTAAGGCAACATTTATTGCATGCCCGTAAGAAGGGTTTCTAATCTGGTCTGTCTCTGTACTAGTACAAACAAAGCAGTGTACAGGTATAGCCAGTTGTTGATTCTGACAAGATGTAAGTTTTTATACCAAATCTAGCGAGCTTTATCCTGATAAATTGTACAAAGGACAATCTATCTTCCCTTCTGTAGTAGTAAGCTCATTGATGGCAATATCTTTTTTCTGGGGTATAAACTGAAGTAAATCTGTCATTGATATAATCTAAAATTGGTTTAATTTTATGCAGCTTTCTTATGATGTTGTGGCAAACTAGAATCAACAAAGTGAATAAGTCTAGATAACAGTCTTAGTTGTTTTTGAGGTATGATTGACGAAAATCCTGATATTGAAAATAGAGGTTTTTTTCACATAGTATTTATCTACATCCAGTTTCCAAATTAGGCCATGCGTAATGTATAAAGAAAGCAACACAATATTTCATTATTTGTCAGTTTGTTTCCAGCCATGAAATCTTGAAAACGTTTTTCAAGGTTTAACTTAGGTGTTAGTTTGTTTCACTATAAAATCAACTAATTCATCAGTGACAAACAGTTTGAAGATGCTAAGAACATCGTTTGGGTAAGGTATGTGTATACCAGGTTGACCAATGACATTGAAAGGTGTACAATAAACATTCGTTTCAGTGTAATGTAGCCATTCTGTATTGATGTCATGCATTACAGTACATGCATCGCCAGCCCCTATATCGTGGTGGTCGTCCATTATTGGATAGTAAAAATAGATCGTTCCCAATGTCATCTGTTGCATCAGTATTATCACTGTCATTATCTGAATCTAATTGATTCAACAAATCAAGTATATTCACATCTTTTATATTAATTTTCATCTCGCAACAAAAGTGTAAACATCTGTGCAATGATTCTAACCTATACCTCGAACACAAACAATATCGATAATAACACTAGATGTTTCATAGATACTATTGGACTGCTTTAGATGAACTATGACAGAGTATTCCGTCAGAGGATGAATTAAAACCGGACAAAAACACAATGTCAGAATATTTTGTCACAGGCCCTTTTTAATTCATATATGCACGTTGGAATATTCTGACACAGCCTGATAAGGGGTTAAACAAACTTAGTATTGTACAATATTTATGCAAAAAGTGTAACATTTACTTCTGATGCTTTCTTAATATTTTTAATAAATCCTAGATATTATCTTTTTTCAAATCCCGGATTTTTGCTAGTAAACAATCTTTATTATTTTAACAAATATAAGTATTTTGAAAAAGTCTGGCAACGTTTCAAAAAATTTATCTATTAAGATTGACAGTCTAGAGTACATAACCTTTTTTTGACATTTAATTGCTTTAAATTTTTAATTTATTTATTATTAAATATAATTACTATTGTCTTTCTGTTTTGTAGAAGAAGAGATGATGGAATCGGCTTTGAAGAAGTACGTAACAGCAAATCACATTCTTCACGATACTCGGATACAGCAGCTAAAATGACGCCAGGAAAATTAGCTCTAGACAATAAATATGGTGCTTTGACACAAGATCAGAGCTGAGTTATCCCTCGGATATCTACTAGATGTCATTAATGCGATATTGATACCAACTAAAAACTGTATAATGTCATCACGGTGAACTATCTTTGTTTCCGAATTTATGTTTTAAAACCCCTAAGTTCTTATTGACATTAATGGATTATATAGACAATATTTTATGTTAATCAAAACTAAATTGAATTGTTGGAAATCAGTTTTCTATTTATTGCATTAAAAGTAATTTATATTTAATTATGATGTTATATTTTGTATAGACTGTATTCATAATATATGTATATTTCAAAAATATTTTTTAAATGTAACTTAGCTATTGAGAACATTTAATTTTATTAATTATCAATTTACCAGCAAACTATGTTAAAATGAAGGGAGATGTTCTTATATACACAATTATGTATGTTTGTATCTGTGTATATGTGTGGAGTAAATTATTTTTTAAAAAAATCAGTCTATAAGTCGCAAGTTGGCCATTTCACAATTATATTATCAATCAGGTTCATCGGTGTTTATAAAATACATTAATGTTGTAATGAAAAGAATTGTAATTAACTATAAAATAGTAATCTATTGTATTTGCTTCCAGAGTTATAGACTATTTATAAATATATATATATTATATAGTGGATAAATTATTGGCATTGGTTATACGATTTGATAATGCAATATTTTTGTTAAATTTAGTTGTTAATGTAATTATTTTCTTACTGGAGTCAAATGAAAAAAAAGTTTTCATTTAATTTTTAGTGCAATAATATAACATCCCACATCCATGATCATTTGTATTTAGTTATACTTGTTGTGCAAGTGCTTTTTTATTTTTACAGAATAGAACAGCTCTAAATTACCAGTTTAATTTTCTAGTTGAGTTTTTGTGATGTTCCATTTTCTGTTGTTAATGTTTTTATGATGTACATGTATTTGTGATATTAATCTACCAGATAATATAAATTTAATTAAGCCATATGTGTTTTTTTTTTTCGTTTGACTCTGTAACTTTTTTCGAGGTTGATTGTTTTGTACATATTATTCATTAAGAAAGAAGCATAATTCAAGCTGGATAATATAAATAACAATTATTTAAATTATGTATATTGTTTGCTGATAAGTTAAGGAATCATAATGAGAAATATTTATATATATTTTTTGTTATCGTGTGCATGTTAATCCTTTCAGACACGACAGTTTTTTTTTTTTATGTTATCAGTATAATTCTCTTAAGAAAATGTCGCTGAAAGGTAACCATTTTTTTATTTATTCATTTTTTTCTATTAATACTAGTTTTCTAATATACAAACAAAATTAAATTAAGTGCAAAATGTTACATTTGACTATGTGATTTTTTTTCTTTCAGTTCAGATAAACTTTATTATCATCAAAATGTTGAGTTTTTTTTTCCATGAAAATGAGCATTTTTTCTGTTACTTTACATTTTGTTAACATTACAGATTTACTGTGTTGGCTCAGAAATCTTAATAAAATGTTTATGTAAACGTTTTGTTACTTATCACCTCTTTTCCCTTTTTAAAAAATATATTATTGTTTTATATGTCTATTCTGGAATTTCCTTCTCATTTATTATTGAAATAAGATTTAAAAAAAGGACCATTTTTATTAGTCGACAGCATTTCTATTAATGATATTAAATTTTGATCAGAACAGTTACTAAACTGAGCTAATTCATGTTTTATTAATTGATAATTAATTTATAAATTCTTTGTTTTTAGGGGATTTTATCAGAGATTTTTATTTAAATAAAATCTCTATATAAATTCACTTATAAATATATATTTATCATGTGTTGGTTTGTGCTTCATTGTTTTTTGTTTCTATTTTTTTGATTTGCAACACAAGTTTTCCACATTTTGTGGGGTATGTGTGTATCAACAAAATGAATAGTAGGCTCTATAAAGAAGATTCTGCATATTGTGTGGTTGCGATATGGCTACTGCTCGTTATAAATAATTGTCCTCTGAGCAATTTACTGCTTTATTACAGGTATTAAATGCTGACCTGTGAGCTAGAGAACAAGAAAACGTTTTAGAGTTTTGTGGAAAATGCATCTGAAAACCACTAATTTAGACTCCTTAGTCAATCTTCCTCTGAAAGACAATTCATCTGTTTCCATATATAGATCTGATTTTTTCCAAAAAGCTTTTGATGTAAGGTCTATAAAACTATGTAACTTCGTGTATTATGATTTGGGAAGTCGAGATAAGAATATGTGTCAACACTGCAATTGCTAGCCATAATTGACATATAGAGAGCATTTATACATTTGATAGAATATTGAGAACGCTCTGTAAATTATAGTCATTAGAAATTATTATTAATGGTCGCTTACTTCTGTAGAATTGATAGCAATTATTGCAGTTCTTAGGAATTTATTTGAAATTAGACAATCTTTTTATAGTTATCTTAACAGAGTAAACAATTGTAATGATCATGATTTGATTTTTAAATTGTAACGGGAGGGAATAAAAATTTTTCATCTACTGATTACTGCTTTCACAGAGTTATATATTTAAAAAATGTCATTTGTTGTGGTATTTGAGTTAATATTGATTTTAGTGTACTATTAACTATTAAAGTTGAACATTTTAAGTTATAAACTATTAGGTCGTTTACTAGTTTATATTTCAACTTGAAACATTTGTCTTGTAAAGCCAATTTACTATTAAATACTAGATAGTTTTTTTTTTTTTTGTTTAACCTCCGGAACCACAATTAAGTAATACTAGATAGTGATGCATTTAGTATGCTGGAGGTGTCACCCTGTTATGAAGTAGTTATTATTAAAGTAGCCAGTCTGTTAAAAGCACTATTGATATATTCATGACTGACATCATTAAAACTGACTGATGCTAAGGCACAATGGTTAACTAGCATTAAGCTAATCTATATAATTACAACTCTTTTTTTTATTTATATTTTCTCCATTGTTTTAAATGCTTATTCCAGTTATTTGACAATTTTCTAGTATTACGAATATATTTTTCATAAAGGAAATAAAATGCTCTTTTATAATATATATTTTGTATTTCCGTAAATTAATGTTCATTTTTATATAAAAAAAATTATTTATACTTTATAAGGAATAGAAGTTTTCTTGCCATTATAATTGGCAACACTATACCTTTAAATAAATTCTTATCATTACATTTTGTTAGTTAATAATGAATTTTTATTATCCTTATTTGATCTTGTAAAAGAAATACATATGCATGATGACAGTTAAATAATAAAATTGTGAAAGAAAAATTCCTTTCAATTTAAAATTATAAAAGTAAAGCAATTAGACTAGCCTATATTTAGTTACTAATCTTTTACATTTTATCTTAAGTAATGACACTGATGCGATGTAGACAAATATGTATTTTCCCTAATGTATGCTACTGCATAATCTTAGATTATGTGGTAGCATAATCTACTAATTTACTTTACTAATACAGTAAAAGTTCTAATTTATCGATTCCATCCCTTATTCTTCTGTAACCATTTCCTTCATGTTTTAACTCAGTCTTTTGTTTCACATGTATAGAATTTCCTTTGGTGACTGTGAAATTAAACTAATTGGTCTTCAGTTTGAACACTACTACACCATGATTTTGGAGGACTGAATTCTGGTTATTTTAAGGATTTCTGGCCACATCCCACTGTTGTTGATTTTATTCCATAGTTTCATCATCTCTTGTATTCTTCTTCACTAAGATATTTACTCATTTTTATTGGCAGCTCATCCTATTTCTGTGCTTTACCATTTTTCATACCTTTTATTGCTTTTATAACTTCTGATTTTTGGATTGCTGCTCATATTTCATCTTCAATTTCAGTGTGGTATTCTATGGGAAGATATATGTTTTTTTATTGGATGAATTTTGTTTCTCTTTGTATTTCTTCTTCCAGCTTTTTAAGTACTTGTATAACACTGCACCATTACTACAATCAATCTCTGAAGTGCCTGTACTCCTTCACTAATTCCATGTTGCTGTGTTTATTTACATGTTAGTTTAAATTGACTTTTTCTTTCTAAATCTATATATGAACATTCATCTGCAAGACATTTTTCATTTGCTCTTTGTAGTACTCTTCATTATTTAGTTTTCTGTAGAGAAATTACCTTCTTCATTCTCCCTGTTCTTGTATTTTCTTCTGTTTTTCACTTTTTTAAATTATCTGTGGTAATATGATGCTTCACTCCTCTTAATGAAGGCAATTGTTTATTTTACTGCTAATGAAGGTAATTGATTGTTTTACTGCCGTCTAGTACAGTATTGCTTTATATACAATTCAAACCGAAAATGAAAGTTTGCTTAAATCATAGGACACAATGATATATTATTTCATCCTGCACTACATTATAAGAAGCATGGAATGCTATTAATACATTTACTAATGCAAGCATGCTAGTCAAAGTGGAAAGTTTAAATGGTTTAGACAGTATTTAAGCTAACTTTTGACTTTGGCTGCCTTAAATGATGTAAGATTTTGTTATATTTCCTAAGTATTGTGTTATTTAAAAAAAAAATTAATTTATATACATCTTTTTTTACTTTTAGTATAATTTATTTTGCTAATTTCTCCTGTATTCATGGGAGAAATAATGATAGTTAAACAATCAAATTATGTATACAGTAATTTTGGTTTTTTAGTATTATCTTTTTATGGTTTTTAATAAAAATACTTTATGTACAAGACCCTACAATTTGATGAAAATATGGGCTCAGTTTCTTTTATTTTATATTTTCAGTAATCTTTAAACAGAATTTAGTAATTTTGCTAAATTTCATAAAAATTGTAATGAGCTACTTGATATTGCATTTTAAGCTTATTCACGAGTCATGAGGCAACAGATTATCACTTAAGTTCAGTATACTTATAATGGAAAAAACCTGTGTAATGAAATTATTAATATTTTAACTGAATAGAATTGTGCTTTTAGATCTTTTTAGTTGCCATTCAACTCCGTTGTTGGAATGTAGGTGGCGCTGTTTATTGTGTTTCTTGAAGAGGTAGGTGTAAAACATACTTGTTCATAATATATTTACATACCCCAATTCAGCACTTCTGTTAATACTCTAAACATGAAAATTCTTCAGACATTGCATCACCTGTCAGCAGACCTATTTCTAGTGACAGATACAATGAGCTTCATACAGCAAAATACGACATATTCATTATGACTTAACTTACAGACTGGATGTACATAAACTAAAGAAAATAGCAAAAATGAAAAACATTCATTGTGATAGAAAAATTTTCAGGATGGTGCTGTAAAATACTGAAAAAGTTTGAAAGTGTGAAATCTCCTAAACAGTATTGTAACAAGTTATGAAACTTGGTTGTATTATTCTGATGTCCTGACCAAGGCTCAAAACAAAGTGTGGGTGTTTAAAGAAGTGGAGGAGACCTTTGTAGCTGTTCAAAAAAAAAAAGATCAGTGAAGAGAACGGTGGCTGAATTTTTTTAGTGAGGAGATTTAGAGCGAGTTGTGTGGGAAACTAGGAAGGCAGTTACAGGAAAGTGGTTTATCCATGAGTACCTGCCTTTGTTTTTTTTGTGAAAAATGCCATGTCTGATCGGGATTTGAACCCGGGACCTTCGGATGAAAGGCTGAGACGCTGCCACGGAGGCCCGGCATGAAACACCTGCCTAAAACACGTTGACTGCCACACATTTTTTAGTGATAAATCCTCTCAGGCCATAACTATTTTTGAACAAAATAAAATACGTTGACTTGAGGCTATGTGACTCATAAATGGTTCATAGTAACTTGTCTTTCCAAGCCATGTGAATCAAAACTGAGGCATATGCAAATCTTTACTAAGAGGTCATGTGACGGTACAATAGTTCACATTCATGTAGTTTTTATATACAGTTTAAAGAGTCTGGCCTCTGGGAGTGATTCCGTATTATTAGCC
Source organism: Zanna intricata (assembly GCA_010016005.3). Lineage (NCBI taxonomy): Eukaryota > Metazoa > Arthropoda > Insecta > Hemiptera > Fulgoridae > Zanna > Zanna intricata. Next base: position 582 of record JAAAKQ030131460.1, on the reverse strand, counting down.
AGTCTGTAGATCATATCTTGTGTGAAATATCAATATCTTGTACGCAGTTTTAGTTCACTATATAATATATATATGTTATAATATAATTTGTTTATTATAATTTAAGAAGAAACATAGCAAAACATTGTTATTGTTCATACTCTATATACAAATAGCATTGTAATATTTACAAACGCATGACATATTGTGCGATAGGTTATGTTTATACAAAGGAGTTCTGATGTGTTGTGACCATTGTTTTACTATATTCCTATGGTTTAATCTCTTACTTTATTTCATAAAGCTGTAATTCTGTTGTATTATAATTTCTGTACATTGGAATCATATAACCTTACTTTGTGTTATAACAGAAAAATGAATATATTATCTGATGAGGTAATTTCAACAGTATTAGCAGAAGGTCTCCCTCTACGAATCATGTGACCTTGCCGATGGTGGGGGGGCTTGCGTACTCAGTGATACAGAGTAGCAGGACCGAAGGTGCAACCATGTCGGAGAGGTACCAGTTGAGAGTCAGACTAAGGAATGATTCCTGAAAGAGGGCAGCAGCTCTTTCAGTAGTTGTTGAGGGCGTAGGTCAGA
>JAAAKQ030131416.1:0-13478 GCA_010016005.3 Zanna intricata | reverse complement strand
ATCTATTAATGAAATTAAAATTGTCTTCATTTTATATTTTTGAGAAAAAAAAATATGGGGGGGCCTGAAAAATGTGAATTGCTTGGTGCTCCTTTAGAGGTAAATCCGGCACTGCTAGTAGACACTTTTGGGTAGATTATTTTGCTCTTATTTACAATGAGGGCATCAAGAAGAAAGTTATAGAAAGAAGACACTTGCCCTCAAGGTTCTACAGTGTAATGATTTATAACAATACCCATAAATATATGAATAAATTGTCTTCCATTCAGTTTCCTTCTTGCTAGAGAAACATATTTTGGGCTGTCAGAACTATCAAAGTAACAAACTATAATTCATCATAAAGTTAAAAGTATCAAGGCTTCTTGAATGTCTATCTGTTGTCCAGCAGAAAAGGTGGGATATTCAGTCATAAAAGAGCCTATTATCAAGTAATGAGTGATAAACTAATTGAATACCTGTTTAACTGAAGCAGGAACTAAAGCACTGTGTTGAAACACAATTGTGAATTCCACCTCATCGGTCAGGTTTCCCTCCAATGCTAGAATAATTTTCAGCTTCAAACTGCATAGTACACAACACTAAATAAATAAATTAAGTAGCTGGGGTTGGAGACTACTTATCAGACATTACTATTGACTCTCCTGTGTCCATAATGGAATATTATCTTTGTTAGATGGTTAAAGATTGTGTAATGATAAAATGTCATCCCTGTGTCTCATAGATGGAATTAATCCGTACATGATAATGGATAGACATCATAAGGAGGGGGAGTATATAATTTAATAATATTAAGCAATATTATTAGTCTTTTTTAATCAAATGATTTTGTTTGAATATTTATTTTACAGTAGTTAAAACAGTTTTCATTATCATAAACAAGATAACACTGTTTTTTGGAAAAAATAACTTTAAAAAATTGTTTACTACTTTGGAAGAAAATCTTTCTGTTGTAACTTCCAGACAAGAAATGTTATAAAATGGTTTATTTACTCTTCTCATGTACGTGTTGAACTAATTACTAAAATAAAACTAAAAAAAAATAAAGGAAGTTTCTTTGTCAATATTTTTTATTGATTTCTTTTCAAGTGATTTTTTTTTATGAATAATAGTATAAGTACCATGCTTAGTACAACTAAACATGAATGTAGAAAAGTATAATAAAATTCTCCTGAACTATTTGTGACTGCTCACTTCTATTATTTTTACTGTGAAAAATGTAGAAACTAATTTTTTTTTAATTATTAAAAATTGTAACATGAAAAATCAATAAATCTATTCAATCTATTTGTCTGATTGTTAAAAACAAATCTTCAATATGATAAATATTTGTAGTATATATGGAATGATGTACTCGTAAAAGTTCCAAATCTTTCTTGGTTCAAATAGTAAGGAAGGATCATTACGACCACTAATGGTCAATCTGTTCTCTCATTGTTATTTCCTTTGTAATTGCTAGTCCACATACATGACAAACTACAAATTCAGGTAACTGAAATTAAAAAAAAAAAAATCATTAGTTACTTGTTCACTTATTGTCCTGTAATATAAATTGTTACACTGATTAACTAAAAGACAGAGACTAGTTGGTAATAATCATTGGACAAAGGCATTAATTAATTTTTTATTATCTACCTCTAATTACTTTTAATTCGTTTTTGTATCTCTACTTTATTGGTCCAACATTGTTGTTCAACTAATCTGTTTTGTAACAGTATTGTCACAATATAATTGTCATTTACGATTGAAAAACATCACTTATAAATTCTAATTTGAATTTTAAGAAAACTTTGATGTTAATTATATTCAAGCAGTTGTTGATTACACATGTAATATTACTTATAGATTTACAGGTCAGAATTTTTCTTACAAAGTAAGGAATACCAAAGTAAAAGGCATTTTTTAATTTTTTGGAATATGATCACAAAAATGACTAAAAGGCTATTACTAGAAAAATTAAGAAAATGTGGTAGGCTATAGTAAATATTACATGCCAGTTCTTTGTAAAAGCAGGTTTCTATAATCATTTACTTTTTCCTTTCTAAATACTTTTACTACATAAAATATAATGAGAAATATAGTAATAAGTTTTCTAATAATAAGTTTTCTTATTATTGTAATGAATTTGAAGTTAGTTAAATTATTAAATTTTTTTTTTGTCTTCAATCATTTGAAGACAAAAAGCTCTCCAAGATTCCCTACCTAGTCCATTCATTTCTTTTCAGTATACTCTCTACATTCTACATCTCTAACAATTTGTTTTACATACTCCAAATATTGCCTGCCTGCACAATTTTTCCCATCTACCATCCCTCCATTAAAGCAACTATTCCAAGATGCCTTAATTTGGCCTGTAAGTCTGTTTCTTCTTTTAACTATATTTTTCCAAATGTTCTTTCTTCATTGATTTGTTGCAGTACTTCTTCATTTGTCACTTCATCCACTCATCTGCTTTTTAACATTCTCCTATAGCACCATATTTCAAAGACCTCTAATATTTTCTTCTCAGGACCTCCAATCGTTCAAGTTTCCCTTCCATATAAAGTTATGCTCCAAACATATAATTTCAAAATTGTTTTCCTGAAGTTTAAATTAATTTTTGATGTAAGCAATTACATTTCTTACTGAAAGCTTGTTTCACCTGTGTTATTCAGCTTTTTATATCACTCCTGCTTTGTCCATCTTTAGTAATTCTACTTCACAAATAACAAAATTTTTCTCTCTCTGTAATCTTTTCTCTTCCTATTTTCATATTCAGTGTTCAATCAACATTATTTCTACTATTAATCTGAGTGCTGAAATTGCTTCTCTTGTCCCTATACTTTTTCTGAAACCAAATTGGTCTTCTGCTAAAACTTCTTTTACTCTCCTCTCAATTCATCTGTACAGAATTCTAGTTAAGATTTTTAATGCATGAGTAGTTAAGCTAACTGTTTTGTATTCTTCACATTTATCTGCTCCTGGCTTTCTTTATTATCATGACAATAACACTTTTTTTGAAGTCTGACGGAACTTCCTTTATTTTGTAAATATTATACACCAGTTTGTATAATCTATCTCATATTCCACTCTTTTTCTGTTTAGCCTCCAGAACTAATGTAAGGTATTATTTCAGAGGAAGAATGAGGATGATTTGTATAAATGTGAATGAAGTGTAGTCTTGTACAATCTCAGCACTCCAAGTACAATCTTGACCACTCCTGAGAAGTGTGGTCAATTGAAACCCAACCACCAAAGAACACCGGTATCCACGAGTATTTAAATGCGTATAAAAATAACTACCTTTACTAGGATTTGTGTATAATCTATCTATCGCTAATCATCTGCATTACAGTAATTTTGCAGGTATCCCGTCTATCCCAGGAGCCTTTCTGCCATTCAAATCTTTTAATGTTGTATTAAATTCAGATCTCAGTTTTGCATCTCTTTTTTCATTCTTTTCGACTTCCTCCATGACACCAGTTTCTAGTTCATTTCCTTCAAATAACTCTTCTTCATATTCCACTCACCTATTGACCTTTTCTTTCATATTATAAATCAGTGTACCATCTTTGTTTAACATATTAGATTTTAATTTATGCACCACAAAATTCTCTGTATTTTTATTATATACATATTTAAATACATACAAGCACATGTGATGGTAGTTGTAATAAAAGTTCTACAGTCTTTGCAATATCTGATGGTTCCAGCCCATACATTTCAGTGGGAATTAGATTTTTTGATCTCTCTATCATTTCTGTTTTAACCAATCCAGGGCTAATAGTCTGAAACAAAGTCAGAAAACATTATAGAAAATTAATTTTTCAAAAATTTTGCTTCAAATTATGCAATAAATGAATACTTTTAATTCAAGACGGTTATGTTCAAAATGAAATGCAAAACTGCTAATACAGTATCTATTAAATAATAATTTTTTTAACCATATTATTAAATTATGCAAATTATTCAAGAACTATATTATAAGGTTTGTTTTCAAGATTACTGAATCATTTTTCAGTAATTTTAACTGTAAAATTGGCATGCATGAAAGATATTGTTGATTCAATATTGTTTGCAGGTTTTATGATATGATTATATTTTATGATACAATTAACCTTCCCAGACTGTAGAACGCAGCTAACAATGCTCTATTTTCCCAATTCCCTACATTCTATTACATATGTCAATAACATTTTAAAGTTAGTAAGACAATCAATATTACTATCAATTGTGAAATTTGGGCAGTGATAAATGTTTCATTTTTTCAGGATATGATATCATCTGAAATTCATTTTCAGCTAATTATTGTGTACTGTAGTTAGCTGAATGAGAGAAATATACAATACAACTGATTATTCAGTCATCACATTACATTATCACAGATTAACATGATCAGATTAACAGATTTTATGAGTACAGCAAATATTAACTGACGATTTCAAAAAAATGCCAATTAGGCTTCAAATACTGAATAGGAATGTTCCAAACACTGTACTATAGATTAGAATAGTGAATTTTAAATTCAGTTGTCAAAATATGTCACTGTTGGCAGAAGATATGTAAAGAAGTAGGAAAGTATGTAGTTTTTTTTTGGTATTTCTTTGTTGTAGGTGGTGGGACTTGATTTTCGGTGGTTTCTATTGTATGTTAGTTCACTGTTTTGTATGTTAATTGTTGTATTTAGTTTAAATATCACTTTTTTTTTATTAAAGTTACATTGTCTAAACCTCTACCTTAAAGTTAACCATAACCTTGACCTAAACCTAATTAAATTTGACCTTCTTGAGCCACAAAAGTAATTGATGTAATGAATAAGAAAAATTTTAAAAATCGAGTGCCCCAATATTATTAACACAGAAGAAACAGAAATTTTTAACTTTTAGAAACTTTTTGATTGTAATTTTTTTTTAAATAGACAATTGTAGATAGGGCTTTACTTTAACTTCAAGAGAATTCTTCCAATATCTTAAATATAGGTATGATTAAATTACGAAAAATTAATAACATTTCAAAAATTATCTTTAATTTCTTAATGGAAAGTTTTTTACAACCAACTTCTTTAATAATAGCTGCAATGTACATTTTTAATTGGTGTTCCATTTTTATTTCTTCAAGTGAAAGTGCTTTCCCAAATAAAGACAGATTTTTTGAAAGATACATTTTAAATGTTTAAATGTTTATTTTAGCTAGTATTGAAGTAATTTCATATTTTTTTTATTTAGTAAATATTGTGATTTATTAAATTTGCACTTTTTGTTTGAATAAAAATATTACCAATCAAAAATTTCATTACTTTTTATAACAAATTTTGTAATTATTTTACATTTGTTTTGTTTAGGTTGACATATATATATATATATATATATATATATATATATGTATTTACACTATTATAAAAAAATTTGTTTTTAATATTTGTTAATAAGAAACTATAACTAGTCAATTAATAATATGGTTTAAGAAAATAAAAATGTATTGCTATGGATTGCTTACATCTATTTTTTGAAGATTCATAAGATTGCTAAGAGCAATGTTGATGAATTTTTCCGGTATTCACACTAATACTAAATATTTTATTTATTTGTGATATTTTTATATACAAACTCTGTTAGAAAAAAAAACATCATGATTGTTAGTTAATCTACTACTGACATATTAAAACAGTATTAAAACATATTAAAACAGTAGGGAGATAATTATAAAACAATATCCACTTTAAAAATTTATGTTTTCATTATTATAAGTCAGAATTTTCTTTAGTTGAGCTTGAATCTTTTAAAAACATTAAAGCAACAGCCCAGGATTTTATACCTTGATTATATAACTAATATAAATAACGTTTTGAAATCAGTCAGTTTTGAAATCAATAAATAATTTTTTATGAGATTGCTAAATTGGTATAGGTAAACAATTACAAATCAAATTTAGAAAGGGAATTTTAAAAGGGTGTTGTGGTACATTTTCACCCTTTTTTCTTCTGTAAATATTGCTTTAAAGTTGAAAAGAAACAAGGTTACAGCAATATTTGTTGATTTAAAGGTAGTTTTTGACTACATGAATAACAAGAATTCTTTGAATAAATTATAAATATAGTTAAGATTGAAAAAAAAATGCTTTGTATTCTATTGAAATACTTAATTTGGCCAATTATATCATCTTTACAGAGTAATAATTTTTGTTGACTTCTGATTTCAGAGGAAAACTTACTGGTATATTGCTTTTAAGTTTCTTATCCTCCCTGCTTTTGTCAGATATGGAGAACTATCTTGTCTTAGAATAAAGAAGGCATTCCTATTAATGGGTCTTGATACTAATTTGCCTGATGTATACAGATGACTTGGTGATACATGCATGAAATTTGATAGATACATAGTGTAAGTTAAATATTAGAAGAATATTCAGATAAAAATTTTGTCAGTTATTCAAAAAAATTATTTTTTTTATAAAGGAAGCAGCAGTTAGTGTTTTACTAGGTAAAGACTTATAAAACGTTACCTCCACAAACATACAGTACTTTAATTTAGATGTTCTCAACCGACATCTCAAGAAAATTTTTTCAAGGCGCAAGTAATTTCTTACTAAGGCAATGATAGCAAACTCGAAGGTCAGGTTTATTTCAGTAGAGTAAATCTGATATCTCCACGATATTTCAATATTTTTGGTGTTATATAAATTTTTGGTCTGTCATATTCGATTTAAGTGTTATTTCTGCCCTTCCTAATATTGTCACTAATGTTTGAAGTTGATATGTTTTGATTTTTTTTTTTTTTTTTTTGTTTTGTTTAACCTCCGAAACAACCGTTAAGGTATGTCGTCAGAGGATGAAGTGAATGAATTGTAGTGTGTGTGAAAAATGCCATGCCTGACCGGAATTCGAACCCGGGACTTCCGGGTGGTATGCCAAGACGCTACCACTCATGCCACGGAGGCCGGCAATTTTATGTTTTGAAGTACCTCCATTCTCAGAATTAGTTTTAACATTCAGAAATAATTAATTTTAACCCAGGTTGTTAAAAGTAGTTTTGAGATTGTAGGTACTTCTAAATGTGTCAACTACAAATGTTCTAGAAATTTCAAGTGAAAATTCTAGAATGAAAACTTAGATCAACAAATCTGATAGTAGATAAAAAAAATAAACATTATCTCATCTCAATCGGGGAGTCAACTTTTCTTTGTAATTCTGTGATGTAGGGACCTTCTTATATTGATACTTGGATTCTTATTTAAAATGGGAAATATTTATCTTGTTTTCCTGCATAGTGGCCCAAAGATGCATCGTAGACTTTTATTGTTAGATTCTTGTTTAAAACAATCAATAAATTTATAACTTTTTTTACAGCTAGTTTACAATAGTAGAGTTTTATTGTAAAGCAGTTTTGTGCACTATGCTGTATTATATATCTGAAAATTTTATAGTAAAATCCTTATGAAGCTTCACTCTTCTCAAAATTTTGCATTAATTTTTTATTGTAATCTATTTCAACTCTGTCTTCCACTCGTGTCATCATCACAAACATTTTTATATTCAGTAACTAGGTTATAACTCATAAAATTTTAAAGTTAATTTCCCTTGAGTTGTACTGCAGAACTTTAAATTTTCTACTCAGTGGAAAAGTGTAATTACACTTTTGCACTGAAAAGTAGAATCATATATCATACTCCACAACTGGTAACGTTTTTACTGTTGCAGCTGTCATTGTTATGGAAAAGCAGACAGCAATCTGATGCTAGATTAAAGGTTGATAGCAATCTAATGAATAATGAAAAGTAATTATAGAAATTGTCATTTGATGTAGTATTGCCAGGCACTTTTGATTTGGAACTATGTTTTACTTATTACAAATGTAAACTATAATTACTATAAAAAATAGTTTATTCACTAATACTTTGAAATGAACATTTTAATAGTTCATTTTATCAGTTATGGTATTTCTGATAGATTTTAAAATTTTGCTTAATATCCGTGGTTATTTTGTTATAATCATACACGAAAGGATGTTGGTCATATAAGGAAATGTAAAAATTTTTTTTAATTTATCATTGTTACTTGCAGAAGAATATTATATAATCTGTAAAATAAACTGTACACTTTCTTATAGATTCATTAATATAGAAACTTACGGTTACTCTAATTTTGGAATTAGTTGCCAGAAGTTCAGCACGTAGGCCTTCACCTATACTGTTAACTGCCTTTTTTGAAGCAAAATATGTTACAATACCAGGTGCAGGTGTTCTCATATGTGCTGCTAAGCTGCAAAATTAAAATAGACATGTTTTATTAATACAAACTAACTTTTATCTGTAAATTAGGAGTGTTTTGAAATTAATGTTTCTTAAAATGACAAACATATTTTACAGTAAATTATAATTTGATGTGATACAATATAAAAGGTTAAGGATAAGAACAATGCACTGTTTTCTTATCTTTCTTAGTTGGTAGTCATACATTTTGAAGGAGACTGCAGAATGAAGATTATGTTGTGACGAAACACTCCTAATAATAGTATTTATTTATTATTATTTATATTATTACTATAACAATTAGTTATAGTAGTCCCAATCGGTTATTATCAGCAGTTATATTAGTTTAGTATTACAACTACCAAAAAAAAATTATTATCCATTTTTTTTACTGCTTCGCAGATGAAATATTTTTTAATTTGAAATTTTATAAAGCATCAGCAATATACTTAAGTTTTTCAGAAAGATACTTAAAATAGATTAAAAGCTAGCTCAGATGTAGTTATTCATCAACTTTTAAATCTTACAAAATTATAGAGTAGCTGATTTTAAACATACTTTACTTTTTAATACACCTTAAAATCATGGCTATATCAAAAACAAAATGTTGAATTAAAAAACAAACTAGTCTAGATTAGAACTAATGTTTATTTTACAAAACAGCACTTTGTTGTTAGTATTTTAGATCTCAATGTTTTGATTATATTTTACTGAGAAAAATTAGAATTGTTCATACTATTAACATACTCTTAAGTTTGTATGATGATAAAATAGACTGTTTTTAACTAAGTGTATCATATGCAATTAATATTTCCTTAACATGCTTCTGTTTTCTAAGAAAGTACTATTAATGAATAGAAATCAGCGATCAAATTTATTTATGTATAAGGAGTATCATTGAGGTACACAACTTTCGCATGCAGAACCTTCTAAATAGATGTCACTTCAAATGAAGCTGAATAAAAGATTGCAAAATATCTTCTTGGAATACAGTTCCCAATATTTATGAAATTCTTTTAATATTTGTTAGAACATGTAATTTACAAATATATTCATTACATTCTTTAAAATGTTTGGTATATGTAAAATGTAACTAAACCTCAAAATTAATTTGATCTTACTTAATTACTTATTTTCTATTGACTCATATATTTAAAAAAGAAGATTTACTTACAATAACTTTTCTTTTACTTCGTTGCATTTAAGCAAGGAACTATTGTAATCACAGAAGTATTGTAATTTTGGTTTTCAGATATTAACAAAAATATCCATTTTGACTAGTTTTGGCATGATGTCTGTATGTATCTCACATAACTCAAAAACGATTAGACGAAAAATGAAATTTTAGATTTAGGATTGCTGCTGTAACATCTAGTTGTGCACCTCCCCCTGTGATTGTGATCAACTGAACTAAAAGTATCCAAAAAAGCCCAAAATCCAAAAAAAATAGATTTTTGACATTTTCTTAACTGCAATAATAAGCCCTCATTGAGAGTTTTCAACGATATGTCAGAAGTGTTACTTCTGATTGCGGGTAACCCCCGATCATTCTTCTGGCTCATCAAAGAAAGTGAAGATGCGAAGGAACGCCCAAAAATCAACCGGAAGCAATATTAATTGATGAGTGGCATTATACTCGTATGTGGGATGCAACCAGAACGAGAGAATGGACGCGACAACTGATTCCCAACATTAGACCATGGTTACATACATAATTTATTACCGTGGTTTGGGGGGAAACACAGAGAGGTAGGTCTCTTCTCATCCAGTTTCTCTCTGACCATGGTGAGTTTGGCGTCTATCTATATAAATATAAAAGATGAGAATTTCAGAATTGTCTATATTGCACTGAGATGGACACTCCAGTACATTCATTCTTCCAGTGTCCAAGATAAGAGTCAATTGAAAAGAAACATACAAACAGGACTCACATCAGAAATGTGGTTGCATTCACGATGAAAGGACAAGATCACTGAATAAAAATAGAAAATTTAGTCAGAACTATCCTAAAAAATAAAGAAAAGGATTTCTTAAATTGGTCCAGGACCCTATAAATAATAAAAAAAAAAACTTAGGGAAAAGACCCGAACCGGTGGAGGGTACTTGTACTTGTATGGATATCCCCCATTTGAGTGGGCAATGGGTAAAATAAGACCGATACCCGGCGGAAGGGGTGGGGCCCAGGAATCTGGTTCACCCCGCCCCTGATGTTAGAAGTAGGCAGGACAAGATCCAAACCTGGCGGGCCGACCTGCCATGTCAAATTTATAGCCGGTAGGCCCGTTAGAGGGAAAGGATATCCCCTGGATTGTAAAATACTTTAATGAAGGTCCAAACCAGGGGGCAGGAAAAAAAATTACTATTCAAGTTTTACAATACTGGACTATAATTTTTTTTCTAGAATTTATGTCCACTATATAATCTATATATAGATGTCTGTTATTATCTATATAATATTCTTAAGAATAAATCAAATTTATTTAATATAACATTTTAAAATTTAAATATTAAATTTTCTGTCACTTTGTGACCGAAGGTAGCATCAAAAGCAACAGGAGTATGGCAATTTTGTGTGTCATACATAATAAACTGGTTTGGTCTACAGATAATTATTTTTTTAGTCTACTTTAATTTTCATCAGTGATGGGTAGAAACATTAAGATTAATTATAAATTTATTAAGATTAATGATTATATAATATATATATATTAGAATATATAATAAATGTTGAAAAATTTCATAACCTATTAAATAATTGAAAATAATTTTCGATTTTTGGAGGGAAATTTATTTTAGTATTTTTTCCTTCTGAATCTTTTCGTAGTGATTCACTCTGATTATTTTATATGTAAAGGGATAAAAAAAACCATGAAGGATGGTTTCATAATAACTTTTAAAAGAACCAGAGAATGAGTAATGTGAATCTAGTTTTAAGTTTTTGAACAATCTGTCTTACCTGCTGATATTTATAATATATCCATCAATATAGTGCTTTCTCATTGACTTTAATCCTTCTCGAGTGCATATCTGTAATGCTATTAGATTAATATTGTACATCTGTCGCCACTCATCTGTTTCTGCATCTGAAATGTAAATGTATTAGAATACATTTATTTTTATTGCTTTTATATAATATTTTTTATAACTGTTATATTCAGTAGTGCGTATTTAACTTAATATTCAGTTTAGAATACATAATTTTTACATTTAAGCAATATTAATCCTTTGAATAGAGTCGTGGGATTACTGATATAGCTATTAGTATTTATGTTGAAAATTTGTTTACTTATATTATTTTAAGTAGTTTACATATTTACATCAGTGTTAACAGATACTAAACACTATATCTCATCTTTAATAATGAAAATGATCATATTTTACACAGAAATATATATAGGGTTAATAAATATTTTAATAAATTATGTTAAGTTTACCTTATTTTAAGACATTTCAAATCAAAACAGTGTGGTCTGTTCTCTTTGCATTTTAGATCAATTGATGGTTACATGAAAATTTACTTAACAGATCTGGGAATTTCAGTACATGGACTACAGTAGTACTATTATTATCATAAGAGAATAACATCCATTATTAGCTTAATAGCCTACCTCATGATCAAAGTACAACAGTTTTAGCCACTTTTAATTTAGCGACAAACCTAAAATAATGATTTTATTAGAACTCTACTAATATGAAAATTTTTAATCATTTAAAGTAATTATCTATGAATGTCGCTAACAGAATAACAAAGTGTAGTAGTGTGGGAAACAAATTTTTGTAGATTTTCTTATCAAAAAATTCTGTTTAGTTAACCATAACATGAAACAACTTTAAGCACCTCCTCAATATAAATCAAGTGGAAGATAAAATAACTTTATAACTGCACTTATTAGTTACCTAATAATCCTAAAATATACTTCATATCAGATGTACTCTTATAAACTTCTATTATAATTTTTTACAAATTTCAAAACTACAGAAAATTTTACAGTATGTTTTTATACCTCGCTTTAGTGCTATTTAAAAAAAAAAAAATTATTTCAAGATTTAAATGAAAATCTCCCTTAATGAGTTAATTAATTTTACAAATCTTATATGGTTAAGGTTAATTTTTTATTTAATAGGGACGTTATGCCTACAGCTTGCAAAGATAAATTTGCTATTAAAAAAAATTCTATTCAATTTGTTATTTGAAATTAAGTCGATACCAAGGTTTTCTCCAACTAAATATACTGTACTGTGCACACTGTACTAAGAACTATATAGACATACAAATAATAACTAACACAAAAAATATCCACTTATAATGTGAGCAAAATTTTAATATATTTAAGTTTAACTGTGCCTCTTGCTTCCTATGAACGCTCTCATATACTATACTAAATTCAGTTGTATTATCATACAATCCTCTTATTCTCTGTTCCATGGCAACCACTTGATAATAACCTTTTTTTAGCTTTCTATCACCCATTTTGATAAATTTTATCTCAATTTTTTCATAATTTTTCTCTAGTAATATAAGTTCCCTTTAGTGTTAACACATTTTTAATAATTTATACTAATAATCTATATGTTAAAAATCTAATAAACCAATCTTTATTAAACATACCTTCTATTAGGCTGATTTTTGCAGGGATTGCAGCACTGTTTACCAAAATGTGAATTCCTCCTAATTTTCTTTCTACCCATTCAAAAGCAGATATAATATTTTCTTCTTTAGTGAGATCCGTTTTTACTGGATAAAATTTTCCTTTTTTGTCTACTAAATTATCTCTCACTTCCTAAAAATCATTCACAATAATACAAATTTTTTTTTCAATTTTCAGGTCAGATTTCATATAAAGCCACTGAAATTAGTCTTTAATTTGGGTGTCAAAAATTACAGTCTGGTTTATTTTACCAAATGGACAGAAATCAGGGAAAAATCATTTGTCAGCATTCACTCACCAACGAAGCAATTTTCGGAATTCATATTTATATGAACTTTCCTCTTTATTTTCACGAGTAGAAAGTCTTGATAGTTTGAGTAACTTTCTTCTTGAATCACTGTGTGTAAATATATATATATAGAGAGATGATTCCGATTATTTAGCAAACGGTTGTAAATTTACACATATTTTGCTTACTTTAGCAAAGTCATTTTGTGCTGTACGGAAATAAGTTTTTTAAATTATAAAGAACATAGATAGGATACCAGCAGAATTATTGCGCAGTGCTGGTGAAGAAGCGATCGATAGATTATACAAACTAGTGTGTAA
>JAAAKQ030131405.1:0-12059 GCA_010016005.3 Zanna intricata | reverse complement strand
TGAATGTAATCTAATTAACTGATGCGGATTGAAAAGTTATCTTATTGGATGTAAGAGCTTCTACATGAATTAAACATTTTATCACGGAGATTTAAAAAAATAAGTGTGAAAGATGAAAGAGTGTGAGCGAGTGCGCGCGCGTTTAATTCCTATTCCGATATACAATTACAATTGGCTTCCATGGCATATCAGTTTTTATATTCTTGTTAGTTCATAATTTTTAACACGTTTAAAGTCAGTTATTCACGATACGATATGTATAGAGCCGTAAATTAAACTTTACTCTTTTTTTAATGACCTAATTATTTAATTACCCGAGCTGTAGATTACGTTTATACATTGTACTAATTGCAGTAAAAGGTTTTCAACTCAGCAGGTCATTGACCTACCGTCATAAATAAAAAACCTAGTCTGATCATGAAAGTTCACGCGGACTTTTTTCAAGGGTGGCCACCTTAAAAATAAAACTACAGTACTTTTCTTTCAGCTCGTGCGTAATTTATTGCTTTTTCAGCTTATTTAAAAAAAAAGAATATGCGGTTCCTGTATTTTGATTTCAATTGATTGTAGAATATTTACTTTTATGTTGTTAAAATTCTAATTAATTATAAATATTTAACCAAAGAGTTGTTTTTATATTCATAATTTTTCTCCTTGATAAAATAAATATAAAATATTAATAAATAGGTTAATTATTTTTAATTTATATATTTTTTTAAATAGAAATTTCCAAGAATTTTTGTGCTTCATTGAGCTGTATTTGTATGTATGTCGGATAATAGGTATAAAATTCCTTGAGTAATTTCAATAAATCTTGCTAGCTTAATAAGAACTTCTTGCATATACGAATATTGGTTTAGAATATCAGTCAAGCAGTTAATTTCAGGCAATTAATCAAGCTGCCATTTCCCCCCCCCCTAAAATACCATATTAATTTCACTACAGATTTAATCTATTGAATAAAAAAAAAAAAAAAAATTTTTCACATTCAATTAAATAAAAATAGATTTATAAATTATGAGTAATAAGAATTTACAACAAATATTCTTGTAAATTGTTAAAATGCTAACAAACATATAATATTATCAAAATATACAATTATATTTCTTCAACCAATCTTCCAGCTATTGTCGGGTCTAGGCGATAAGTATAGGCAAATGCGATTACTGTTCCGGCTTGCCGTGCTTGATGTAGCTGCAGATGTAATGCAATGTAAATATAAATCGCATATAGTCTGGAACAGACTTAGGTCGACCAATCCTGAGTCGTGTGTTTAATTGAAACCCAACCACCAAAGAACAACGGTATCCACAATCTATACTGTATTCAGTTTGCTTATGGAATGGAGAATCGACAAGTTTGTATATAGTATATTTTTTTTATTTGTTAACGTTTATTTAAACATGCGCGCGCGCGCGCACACACACACACACACGTGTACATAAAGAGTCTATAACACTTCCGCTAACGTAAGGATTCCAACGAGGAGTCACACATCTAAATCGTTTCAGCCGTTGAACTGCTACAGTGGAACAAACATACATACATACAGCCTAATAATAAATACATTTCAATTTTTTTTTTGGGGAGTCGTGTAATAATTAATTAAAATCAATATATTACAATAAAAATACATTTGTAAATTACAGATCTGTTAGTAAGAATTCTCAGCAGATTTTCTCGTAAATTCGTAAAATATTAGGAAACATTTAATATTTTCAAGTAAATACATTACTAGCCGTATCATCAAATTTTATTAGTATTCTGTAAATTAAAATGAAAAAAGGATTAACGTTTGCGAAGATCTGCCAAAAGATATTTAAAGATGTCGTAGACTCACTTATGTGAATAAGATTTAGGGAATAAGGAAATGCAATGGATCCTCTACAAAATCAGAGCCCAAGAGGCGGATTCTTGCTAAACCGTAAAAATCTTCAGTGGACGAACTGTAGAGGGATCGCCTCGAGAGGACGCAAATGTTTTAGTAATCTCTCAAAGGAATTACAGAACAAAATACTTTTCTCCAACACGATATACAAAGGATCGGAATGCTATCCCAAACTCCATCTACCTTGAAATCAAACTAAAAATAAATAAATATATTTCCGCATTAAACATACATTATCCATTATGTCCGCCAAGTAAATAAAAATATTTAGCAGGAAGAGACTGATGTTCAAACTCTGCAATAAATTGGGGGATTAAACATCCCTTGACATCCTTGCACTCCTTTCCTATAAAGTATGTTTTATTTTATAATCATTTACCATAATTTTTATAATTCATTTTACCATCTGTTTGTTATTTTAAGATTTTATTATACATTATATAATTTTGTGAATTAAATTAATAATTATTTTGTTTTATCCCATCCGTATAATTGTTATTAAATTAATCTTTTAAAGGCCTACTATTATTTTATCTTATATTTATTCATTATTCATGCTATATACTTAACATGGATTTTAAAATTTCTGTTCTTAATAATGTAATGGTAAAAAACAAGAGTGCTCTTATTTTAATAATTTAATTTTCTTTTATCTGAGGCAATTTTCTTTCATTACTAAAAACAACAATACGCTTTTCAAAATACTAAGGAAAACGTAATGAAAAGATTAATTTTTTTATAAATTTTATAACTCTATCCATTTGTAAAATGGACAAAATTTGAAAAAAGTAATTTCAGAAAATAATCTTTTCTCTTTGCACAGTTTGAGAATTTTTTTTACCTCTAATTTTCTGGTTACGGTCAGTTTTTGAAATATTTCTATTACAATCAGGAATTTTTTTATTTAATATTTATTGTGTTATAAAACAATTAAAAATCATTAAAAACTTCACTGATAGTAAAAGTGTACTTATTTTAATTATTGTCATATCAAACTAAAGAACGTTGAGCTACGTTAATGAATCTGGATTGTCAGAATGGTGGTGCAAACCTATAGGTTTCCAACCTATTTTAAGTTAACATAAAAAAAAACTATTTTCAGATTATGCGATCAAATAAAACATATTTATTTGGAAAATTCAGGTAATATAAATTACCTGTAAGAGTAATCTTTCTTTTAACATATTTTCTACATCGATTTTATTGAAAAAAAATATTGTTGACAAATATTCACCATTTCTATTACTCGACTTTTACATCTTGGTTTTTGTTGTGAGGGTACTTTTCGCTACCCTGAATTGAATCTGCTGTACTCGTATCGGTTACCGTTGAAAAAATCTGTAAACGGAATGAACATTACAATAAAAAGATATATGAAATATGTTTTTATTTTTTTTTTATTGTAAGGACAAAAAATTTATCCCCTTTTGTGAATTATTCACAATGTCGATAGAAATTTTTACTTATATAATTTTTTGTTTGTTCTTTGCAGGTACGTTCCATAAAATAACTTTCAATCACTGGTTATATTATCTCTTAGTAAGTATAAAAACATAGATTTTTGTTTTGAGGTAAAAAAATCATATATCTTATAATTTTATGTTGTAATATATTTGCATCATTAGTTTAATTTTTGCTTTTAAATCTTATAAAAATATTTTATTGTAATTATTTTGTTTCTACAAAACGAACAAGTTGATATCCAATTACGGTTATATAAAAATAGATGATTTTCTTTTTACCGAATGAAACCTGCCTGATCTTGATTCAAACCCAGAACTTTCTAGTTAAAATTCGGTTAATTCAAATACGAAATTTGGTGAAATGGTTATACTTAAATACATTCTTATTTGTTTATTAAATACGAATTTAATTTATAAAGATTTTTTGTTGAAAAATGTTTATTAATTGTTAGAAAATACAAAATAATTCTATTTTTAAATACAAAATTTACATAATAGATCTTGGTAGTTTTTATTTGAGGCGGCACCAATTTTGTTATTTAAAGTCCAGTTTTGAATAAGACAGTTTTTAAACTTAGCAGACATCTTTTCCGTTTTTCAATCTCCAGAACTATCGTTAGGTATGTCTTTAAAGGATGAGATGAATGATTTGTATCGTGTGTGAAAATGCCATGCCTTACCGGAATTCGAACCCGAGACCTCCGGATGAAAGGCCGAGACGCTACCACTCGCGTTACGGAGGCCGGCAGAAGACATATTAACATTGTTCTACGTTACTTTTTTTACTAATTTAATATTGTAGATTTCTTTAAATCATATTTGATTGTTATTTTATCATTTTTCCTATGCTGTATTTTACCATTCACTATTTTTATACTCTTTTATAGTATTTATCGTTACTATTTCTACTACTGATATTGTGTAATTACGTAAAAGTCTTTTTGAGGAAACTAAATATTTTATAGGGAGAAAAATATGAGAGAAATAATACAGTAACGAGAGGGTAACAAACAGGTGCAGGAGAGAAAGAGGAGTAAATAATATCATTTTAATGAATGCAAAATCTACTCTGGAACCTTAGCTTTTCCTTCTTACGCAGATCTTACCAGTGACTTCATTCAATGCTTGCTTATCTCCCCAGGCTAAGGCCGGACGACTCTATATAACTCTTCGCATTAACATGATAAGTTACTTGAAATTACTGTTCTGCCACACTTTGAATAACTTTTCACAAAGTTAACTTATTACTTCAGCTTCAATTGCTAATGTCATTCTCTTAATTAGTTTAGCATTTATATTGCTGATATAGACACATTTTTGACGTCAAGTTTAACATCTTTTTTTTTATTAGTATTTAGTATTAGATCATTAAAAAAATTAAATAAAAATTAAAATTTTTATTGTATATATTATTTTTGTAAATTTTTTTCTTCAATTTCAAAATATTTTTATGATATTCGTTTTAATTATGTCACCATTTTGTTATATATAGCCAGCGTCTTTTTTCATATGTTTACCATTATCGCAAACAATACTTAACCAATCTTTAGTAAATTTTAACTATAGTTTTCTTATAAGTTCAGGAATGTTTACCACAGTTAAATCTCAGCAGTCCTATTAATGCATATAAATCATAAATTAAAAAATCAGACACCAAAAAAAATCAAAATCAGACACAAAAATAAAAAAATGGACACTACATGACTTCCTGATACACCTATTAAATTACATGTATTTTTTATTACATTTTTTCATGTATTTTTTTTTTTTATTGAATTATTATTTATCGCAAAACTTTTTTTACAAACATAGACTAATAATTATTAATATATCAGTTAATTAAAAAAAAAGGAGTTAGAAACAAAAGGAAATAAAGGAAAAGGACTTTATTTCCCCTTTTAAGATTAATTAATTAAAATTTTATGTGGCTATAAATCTGCTACCAATGAAAACAAGTACTACTTATTATATATCGTTGAAAAGCTATCAGTGAAGGCTTATTACTGCAGTTAAGAAAAAAGCCAAATCCAAATTATTTTGAATTTTGGCACTTTGTGGACACACTTGGTTCAGTCGATTAAAAAGGGGATGTGCAGAACTAAATGTTATAGCAGTCTTAAATCCAAAATTTCAACATCCTATGGCTAATCGTTTTTTAAAAATGTTAATAATTGTTAGGAGATACAAAACAATCCTATTTTTAAAAACAAAATTTACATAATAGATCTTGGCAGGTTTTATTTGAGGTGGCACTAATTCTTATACCTTATATACAGACGTCATGCCAAAATTAGTCAAATTGGATCATTTTCGTTGAAATCCGTAAATCAAAATTTTTCACGATCACAATGCTTCCTTTACTTCGTACAAGGAAGTAAAAAAGTATAAATCAATAAACTTGCCAGGCTTCGTACACAAGTGGTAGCGTCTAGGCCTTTCAACCGGAGGTCCCGGGTTCGAATCCCGGTCAGGCATTGCATTTTTCACACACGCTACAATTCATTCATCTTATCCTCTGAAGATATACGTAACGGTGGTTCCGGAGGTTAAACAAAAAAAAAAATGTAGAACTTTTATTAAATTTAATTTTGATATCTATATCGATAGATATTGTCTATGTCAATATAGACTTCAGAAGAGATAAGTTCTCACGCGAATAAAGTAGCACTCTATAGATTTTTATATCCTGAAAAAGACGTTCCGCCATGGAAAGTCACACACATAATTGGAATAGACTCGACTTTCCATTCGGTATTAATATTTTCATAATGCTTATGTCAGCGAAGTCGCAGGTTAAATTTTACTGTCGTGGACAACATGAATCTACGCCACAGTGTTCTCACTGTGACTTTGTCACACGTGACACGTTCTCACGTTGACTTTTTCAACATGTATATACGACTCAAAATCGAGTTAAACCTTCGAAATATAAGTTAGGTCTCAAATCAGCTTTTGATTATCAACCTGAAATTGCTATCTCAATTTGAAAATATATTCAAATAAGTACACGATTTTAATATGTAACCACTGCAACAGAAAACAATGAATGATGAAATTCCTGTACCGTGTACCGTGGACGAAGTAGTTTTTTAACATCCTCCTGATATCTTGAAATTTGTTTTTTTTTGAATATAAAAACAAATTTATCTAAAGATTTTTCTTAGTTAATTCTAAACAGGACAATAGCCTTTTTTATGACATCATTGTAGCAAAAGAGATAAAAGAAGGGAATTTCTCGGCTTCTTTTGAAATAAGAAAATAATTTATCATTACGGAAATATTAAATCTGGAAATATTTCCAATTCTTACAGATTTATTTTTTGTCTGAAATTGATCAAATATAAACCCGATTTTGAAAAGGAAATTCATTGAATAATTGCAAAATAATAATGATCTCAGACTGTAGTAGACTGACTAAGACTGCATTTCATTTACATTCATATATATCATCTTCATTCAGCCTCTGAAGTAATATTTTACGGTGGTTCCTGAGGCTAAACAGAAAAAAGAGAGCAAGATATCTTGCGCTAATTTCTCTTTATTCATTTTGTTATTTTTACAAGTTGCAAGAATTCTTGTGAACAGGTTTTTACTTTCTGGTACAAGAAATATTGTAATCGCGAAAAGTTTCGGTTTACAGATTACAACGGAAATATTGGATGATCAAAGGAATTTGATCATTCCTGAATCCATTTTGACTGGTTTCGGGGTGACTTCTGCACATACGTATGTATCTCGCTTAACTCAAAAACGATTAGCCGTTGAATGTAGAAATTTTGGATTTAGGACTGTTACAAAATCTAGTTATGAACCTCTCCTTTTGATTCCAATCGGCTGGACCAAAAGTGTCCAAAAATCCAAACAAATTTGGATTTTTTACTTTTTCTTACTGCAGTAGTAAGTCCTCGTTGAGAGCTTTTCAACGATATATCTTAAGTTATCCTTATTTTCATTGGTTCCAGAGTTTTAGCCAAATAAAATTTTAATTAATGTAGTATTTGGTTCTTACAAGGCATGTTGGTTCAAATCAGACTTCATTGCCCTTTTTTTTCTTTTTTTTTTAAATTAAAATATATTGATTGTAAAAATGTTTTTACCTCTGTAAAAACGTTTTAATCACAATAAAAATATGAAAAGAAGTTATTAATGAAATAAAATTTTGTGTGCTATTCATCTAAAAAAAAATATTTATTGTTGACGTTTTTTGATGATTATCCCTGAATCTACTTAAGCAATTTTTTCACCTAAATTGGTTAAGCCGTTGAACTGCTGCAGTGGAACAAAAATACATAAATACACCCTAAATTATTACATATTTTTTTGAACAGTCGTGTAATAAGAAGATTAAAAAAATGCTGCTATTTTTTTTTTACTTCGAAAGTTAAATTGTCAATATTTCATAACATTTTTTATTAATTTTTTAAAAAAAACTACGCATTACTTGAAAGTTATGGTTTTGTTTACAGCATTGATTCTCAAACTTTTTCGCCCACCGCCCCCATTGAGGATCAAACATTTTTTTATCGACCTCCAAAATTGTTAAATTTACCATGATTAAAATAATTGAATTGCAATTATTAGAAGAAAAGTTAACGTTGCATGTCTCTCCATCTAGGTGTAAGTAAATATTGATATAAGTAGTATTGGTATAAGTAAATTTGGAAATTAAACCGTTTTGATCTGCTTTAATGGCAAATTGTGAGGTCTTTAATGTAGTGTGGCAATTTTTGGATTTTTTTCATTTTTGCCGAGATACTGAAAACTATAATGATGAGACTGTAACATGATCTTGGGTTAAGCTTAAAGTGGGTGATACATCTTGCAATCGCAGTCTTTAAAGATTTCAATACCTCGGCACGAAATTAAGAAAGGCCAAAAACTCTAACGCTACAGTAAACACCTTACTATTTGTCATTAAAGCTAGATCAAACCCCTTTAATTTTGATTTGTATTTATACCAATACATTCTTTAGATCGGGAGATATGCCGCAATAAAGACAGAAGTGGCTTTTTCTCTTTGAAGCAGAATGTTTCGGTTCAGAAAAATCGTAGAAACATACAAAAAAGGAAGTTAAAGCTAAAGTTAAGCTAAGCTATAAACGAATTTAATGCAGTTTAGAAAAAAATTCGTTTTTCCTCCATGCACTCGATCAAACGTGAAGCAATCTTTCAAATTTTAAAACTTTTCTTCTCACTGATTTGTTTTTTCATTTGATGATTTTTGAAATCTAAAGTATACTGTCAAAAATTAGATGAGTATTCAAACTTTAATTATTTTTTTTTATTCGTCTCGCTGACCCTCTTGGTTGCAAAGTTAAAATAGTTTAAAATATCAGGTAGACTGATATGAAATGAAAGATATATATATCTATATTACGAATATATATTATACTAAGCAATTTACATTTAAAACAAGATGTGCCTACATTTTATTCAAAAGTTTAATAAATACTTTTTATCTTCATTCTTTTTCGTACTTAAAAATACATTTCCTATTACTATAATGAAAGTAGAGATCATACCTTGTATACCTGTTTGTGTTTGACAAAAACGTTTTTAAGTGTTTGTCTCGTTTTAACTTTTAATTCCTTTTAATACAGCTTAATAACTTTTTTGTTGATAAGTTTAACACTCTTTTTTACCATATTACATTATTATGAATGTGTTACCTGTTTTGCTGGTACGTATACACATTTGTATTTTTGTATTTATAAATAATTTTCTTCTTTTTTTTTTTAGTTATATTACTATGAAAAATAACCAACTCTTATTGAAATTTAAAACAAAAAACTCTTTAGAAACCCCCTTTATCTATTCATACATATAATTATTCAATTTCTTTAGAAGCAACTTTTTAAAAATTACTTTGTTTTTGTTTTACAAAAAAAAAAGAAGAAAAAAAAAGCGCTTTCATGTTTTTTGATGAGGGTTACAATAAGATAAACTTGACACTTTGAAGGTGTAACTAGTATTCTGATTAGTTACCTCACTTTAATTATTTAAACACTGTTATTTTTTTGTAAAAAAAAAAGTATACGTTGTTGTACGAATCAGCTGCTTTGTTAATTTTTATATTTTTTTTATAAAGATATTCAATCTAACTTTTGTATCCTATTTCATCCGGATGTTGTATGAGATATGGTAAAAGTTTTGTCATCTTTTCAAAGATTGCATAAATATTATGCTGCCTATAAAAATAAAAGTGTGTTTTAAAGAAAAACACATATATCAACCTTTTAAAAATATTATTTGAAAAACGTAAAAATACATTACAAAAAAAAAAAAACTTGGCACCGTTACCTTACAATTACAATAATGTATTTACGCAAGCATTTATCATTTTATCTAAAGAGAACGGGTTTTTTAAAAGTTTTTAATAATAGTGTACATATTCCATGTCTCTATTATTTTCCTGTCTAGCGCTGTAGGAGAACTATAGCTTTAGGAGGCAATGTATTGTATTCGGTCCAATTTGAGTATATGTGGTTTTCATCTGATCTTGACTTTTTGACATCTAAGGAACCCCAAAAACCAGATGTTCTATGTACGTGTGTATGTTTGGTGTTGCCATCTAAATCACTTTATATCCCCAGAACTACTTTACCGATTTTGACCAAAATCGGTCCAGTAATCTGACCAAGTTTTACTTGGTCAGATTACGCGCAAGTGTAGCATTACTAGACGTGCTAGTGTAGCATTAACTGCTATGTTGTGACGTCACAGGTGTGCGTAGAATTAAGTAATTGAATAATATTTAAAGTGGCCGTTATTACCGCTACACCGGCGAGAATGAAATACGGTATACGCTTTAGTTGAATCATTGAATTGTATAAATAAAAAAATATTATATTAAAATAAAATTACAAATATTTTAAATAGTTGCGTGTGTATGCCGTGCATCAGAAAAAAGCCGCGTGGCGAGAAAGTCCTTCAACCGTATTATTAGTTTTTATTACTTTAAAATAAATTGGTTGAAGATTACCAAAAACAATACTTTAAAATAGAGAAAAAGATCGCCAAGAGAAGATTTGATTAGATTAACGTCATGTTAATTGCTGGTATTGGCGTAGTAGTGAAATCCGTCAATTGTCTCTAAACTGGAATCCAGGTTCGAATTTCGCTAATATATGTAATTTTTTGATTTTGTTACATATTTCCTTATTTTCTTATGTGTGTTGGTGCAAGACAACCTTCGTGGCGCAAGTGGTAGCGTCTCGGTCTTTCATCCGGAAGTCCGAGTGCGAGTCCCCCGGTCAGGCATAGCATATTTCACATCCGCTCCAATTCATTCATCTCATCCTCTGAAGATATACCTCCTTAACAGTGGATCCGGAGGTTAAAAAAAAAAAAAAAAATTAATCGCTTATCCGTTAGTCGAGGAAAAAGGAACGCGCTTTTGGATTTACTTAAAATTAATTGAAAAAATTGCCTTTTTTCCTATTATAATTACTTTTAGCAACCTCGGTACTATAAATTGACAGGCGAACTATAGGTCTATAAATGCTTGAAATCAGTCTGCATTTACTGTTATATCTTGAAATATAAAATATGGTACAAATTTCCAATTTAAAAATATACATTTTTAATTTATTTAATATAACAAAAAATTATAGTATTCTAGTTATTGTAGAGAAAATTATACGTATTATCTTGTAGAGATATTTAATTATAGTACTACATTTTAATAGTATTAAATTTGACTTTTTTTGGGGGGGGATAAATTATAGAAATTATTTTAGGTTACGTAATTATTTTTCTTAATCTCTAAAAAAGATAAAAAATAAAAAAAATGTAAAAAAAACTTATTTTCACAATGTCTTAAATAACAAAAAGAAATTGAAGAATGGTTTATAAAAACTTTATATAATTAGAACGTATTTCGATTAGTAGATAATCATCATGAGTAGATATAATGAAATAGGTTCAAATCCTAGTAGAAGTAGTTATTTTTATACGGATTTGAATACTCGTGGATACGGGTGTTCTTTTAACCACACTTCTCAGGAGTGGTCGACCTGAGATTATACAAGACTACACTTCATTCGCATTCATACATATCATCCTCATTCATCTTCTGAAGTAATACCTTACGGTAGTTCCGGAGGCTAAACAGAAAAAAGAGAAAGAGAGAGAGATAAAGAAATTAAAAGAAAAACAAATAAATAAAATCAACACCTATAAAAAGTGTGAAGTTTGAAAAAATCGATTATCTGAAATCTATGAATTTAAGATATTCAGCGCAGTTAAATCTTATTTGTGGTACTATAGTAAAGGGCGTCCAGTTTGTGGCGGGACATTGGGTAAACTGAAGTAGCTTTTATTATGAGATTAGTTTATGATAGACGTCTTCAATTTTGAAGGATTGAAAACCAAAACGCTATCGTACCTGGTATCCAGTTTCGCAATTACGATTTCTGTATACCTCTCAAAATCTCTTCAAATATATATTAATATTTTATCTTTTTGGTCGTAACAAAAAAAAAATTTATAGTATTAAACCACACAAATAATTTATTTTCCAGTTGAAAATAAACATAAATTAATGAAATTGATACATCGAATTGAATAAAAAAAAATTCAGGGATCATATGATATTGTGTTAATTAATCGAATTTTATAATAAATAATGGTGAAAAGCTTTGTTGGTGATAAATCCAGCCCACCTAGGGGTCTAGTTGATAATGCGACATCGCAAATCAGCTGATTTC
>JAAAKQ030131394.1:0-13479 GCA_010016005.3 Zanna intricata | reverse complement strand
ATTTTCTTTATAAATCTTACACTGTTCATATTAAATATATACATGTGTGTGTGTGTGTGTGTGTGTGTGTGTGTGTGTGTGTGTGTGTGTGTGTGTGTGTGTGTGTGTGCGCGCGCGTTATAGTATTTAAAAAGCTTTATTAGTTTGTTTTTTCTCTTTTACGGATGGAAAACACAGTTTTATCAATTTTATTTATGTTTTAGGCTGTAATTCTGTAATATTTTTTTTAATTAACATCTTGTCGGTTAAGTATTGTACTTGTAATTCAGAAGGATGATTCATAGTATCGATTAGGCAAACTGATGTAATGGGTAGTCAGTACATTCTAGTTGTCTGTTATAAGCGATAGAGGGAGTAGGTAAGGGAGATAATGAGGGTAGTACGATATGTAAGGGATGGTAGTTGAGGAGAAGAGGAAATGTAGTGGTATATTGTGTGATGGAGATTAAGGCCTAATTGGAACTCTATTAAGGTTCATGTCAATTAAACGTAACCCCCGCCATTGCATTATTCGATACTTCTGAATTCTCCGACCACTACAGTCTAAACGTTTCGTTCAAATAGTGCTCTGTTAGATAAACAGTGGCTCTTCATAATACGTTTTGTGTTTATTTGTTTTTATACTGCTTTTCATATTTATCTATAGTTAGGCTATATAAAAAAAAAAAATCTGCTTTTCAGATTCTCAGAAGTACGTAGTTTAAATAAAGGTTTTATCAAATGAATGGTAGCGTACAGTTAGAGTTTCCAATTCAATTCACATTTTAAATTTATCAGGAGAATCCCAAAAATCTCTCTTTCTACTACATTTTATTAAATATATAGTAATTCCTATCTAGAGATGACCGATTCCGGAAAACAAGCTATGAATAAATTTTTGTAAATACGGGTCGTGTCGATTTCAATCTTCATTTGCAATATAATATACTATATCATCCGTCTCACTTATGTGCGGTACTGATGTCAACGAACATAAATATGTTTGGATAACGTGCTGTTAAATCCGTCCCTACCACAAACCAACAGAATTACTTTTTATCTCTTGATACAATCAGTAGCGATTATAAAGATAATCCTAACATATTTATTTACATTAATAAATTTTAAAAAACTATCTGTATTAAACATTATGTTAATATTCTATATTTAATTTTAAAGTACAAGGATGTGGCGAGCAAAATATTTTCAGTGAATTTAAGGGAAAATTTTATCTGTAACCTATTAAAGGTTTCATTTACATCTGTTCCGAAAATAACTGAAACGTACGTAGTACTTAATTATGTTATGTACGTCTTAACTTATATAATTGTGTTTTTAATTTATTACTTATCTATGCTTTCTTGTTTCATATGTATATATTTCTGCTCGTTAGTTCGTAAGAAGAACTCAGTAAATAAAAAAGAAAATTTGTTTTTTCTAAATGACAAAAAGACTTGCTTTAAGAGACAGCTGTTTATTTATTTCGATCGATTTTATTTCCTTACTACAATAGACACTTGAACTAACCGTGAAAGTAATCATTAATAACTTTAACTCTTCTGTGTGTGAAATTTTTATAAAAAATTTTCAAAACTGAATTGATTCTAAACCCGTTTTTTATTTGGTTAATTATGAGTTAATGGTTAATTAAAAGTCATCAAATAGTTAATACTTTTTAAAGTTCATTCTAGGGAATTTTACTTTCCTGAATCAAATTTTTTTTCTTTTTAATCTCCGGGACCACTGTTAGCATCTTCAGAAGATGAGATGAATGATTTGTAACAACCAAATGCTTGACCGTGATTCGAACCCGGGACCTCCGGATGAAAAGCCGAGAGCTACCACTTGCACCACGGAGGCCGGCCCTGAATAAGTGTTAATTTCATATTTTTACCATCGTTATTCGTAGAAATGGTTAGTTTTTGTACAACTAAATAAATAGTTATCATTAATAGAATTATTTTTTGACGTCAGTCAGCAGCAATTTCTTTGATTCAGGTACTCTGTTCTACTTTATGTACTTCCAACCTGAATTTCAACAATGTGTTAATCAACATGAAACCATTTAAATGCATACGAAACACATAAAAGTTTCTTAAACGCGTAATAATGTAAATTCATTATACTTTATATAATATAATATTATAATATTTTTAATATATAATATTAAAAATGTATATAATATATATATTGTATTTATATGATTATAATAAAAAGTAGTAATTAAAAGTTGTATATAAATAATAAGAGTTGTAACATAGTTAATGGTGGCGTAATATAGGAAAAAAAAATGCTAACTGCATTACTAGTATTTTTATTTTGTTGATACTTTAGAAGAGAAACGAATGTATTTTTATCTATCACTACGGCTTAATAATGTAGAATAGAAAAAAAATTCCGAATACAAAGCTAGGGACTACCTTTTTTGTTTAACCTCCGGAACCACAATTAAGTATACCTTCAGAGGGATGAGATGAATGAATTGTAGCGTGTGTGAAAAAATGCCATGCCTGACCGGGATTCGAACCCGGGACCCGGGTTCGAAAAAAAAAAAAAAAAACTAGGGACTGATTTTGGAATGCGTAAAGTAAATGATCCATGTATCAAATCAGTCTACCCACCAATCTGTAATTGTAAATGTATAATTTTTGGATATAAAAAAATTACTTCAGCTTTGTTGTGTACTAATTATTAGAATTCATTTATAGCTGTCATGGTTTTGGTATAGTAAAAACACTTATTTTATTTTTTTGTGCTAAATAAAAAGCTTTTTAAATTCCTTCATCTCCGTTGAAGAAGATGAATTCCAGTGAACGTGAATTTTTGTTGAGATACCAGGCATTTGTAGTGTTGTTACAATAGTGTTATAGTGAACTGTATCCTTATCGATTTTTAATATTAATTGACATGCGATATTTAATATTTTAAAATTTACTTAATCTATCTAATCTGACTGATAACACCTTTTAATTAATGTAAATTTTTTATTTCTTCTGCCTATGGTAGCAGAGAACTCATATTTTTGTCCTGGAAAATAAGCTTGTACCTATATTTAGGTGAGAAACGAGTGTCACGTGCACCTAGAAGACTTATCTAACTTTTTAACTGTGAGTGTCTGAAGTGTGACCGTTTTACCCTCTTGATTTACGACAAAGATACGTACGCGAGTACTAAAAGCAGCAACAAAACAGAGGGAAGGAAATAGGATGAAGTCACGCTGTGCGCTACGTGGCTTCACATATAGTAGAGGCAAAAAGGGGACCAGACGGGAAAGGAAAGAGAGAAAAAGACAGGAGTTGACACTTTCTATCGGGTGTAAATTGAGATTCACGGCGCAGTTTAGGTTTTCTCATTCCAGATTTTCTGCTGAGAGTGTACTGCGCAGAATCAAAATGAGAGGGTGAGAAAGGATGAAAAAGAAGAAAATACAGAATTAATAATAATCGAAAAAAATATAAGTTGCTGCGCGGCGATCTATGGAATGAAGACAGTGTTCTCGTATGAACCAGAATAGGTCAATCTAAACAGAAAAGAAAAAATAATAGTTATGCAGAGAATTGAATAGTAGAAATGCAATATGAATTTTCCAGTTTCGGTGTGACGGTGGTTCTTAGAATCGGTGAGATAATTACGGGGGAGGTTTTGTTATACTGATGCGGTTTGTTCCGTAGATAAAAATGAAGATAAGCTCCTGACATAAGACAGTTACATGACCCTAATCAAACATCTACATCTAAGATGTTTCATCTTTCTTCCTCTTTTGTTTATCAGTACAGCATAAAGAAAATTATTAGAGATGTTTTGTATGGCGATGACAGTCATTTAGATTGTTAAGGGTGTAATTTAATTTTTGATGAAAAACAGAAAATTCTTTTGAAAGCGATAATTAAATCAAAAATTGACATTGCTTAATAAGTACCTTGATTTATATTTGAATTATCTGATCCCCACATTTCCAATTGCCGAAGCATATATTATTTAAAAACTATCCTGGAATTTATTTATTTAAATAAAATTATTAAATAACCATAATTTTGATAGAAACATATTGTTTCATAAAGTTCTAATTGCTTAAAGCCTGCTTTTTATCTTTCTTTTTGGTGAGTCGGAGGAACCCCATTTACGGGCGAAGTGTCAAGCTCGCTAGGTTCCGTAAAATGTCATTATGTTAATACAGTGACACAGGTACGCCTGTGTGCCTGCGCTCTATCGACTAAACCTTCTATTTCACCAACTCCTCCTCCCAGGGCCGGACCCTCAATTAAGCATTAATGCAGCCCCGGGAGGTCAGACAAGGGCCTTTTGACGCTCTTGTTTGTCTTTCACATCTTGTCTTCATTTTGTTCTTTTTTCTTTTTTGCAATTGTATATTTTTGACTTTCGCTTAAATTATTTGGTTGTGTCCTCTTGTTCTTTTAAATCAAGGGTCAGTCTTTTTCTCCCCAGACTTCCAGAGCTATACCAGCAATTAAGCATGAAAAAGGCCCTGGGAGGTGCCATCGCCTTTAACTAGAAGGATGGAGCAGTGCCAGGCCCGACTATATCGTTCCCAGCCCCCCTCCCACCAATAACGGCGACTCAGTCCTTTAGTGACATTGCTCTAACAGGAGCATCCCGGAGACGGCACCCCCGCCGGGATTTGATCTTTTCAACCCGAGTATTAGCAGTCCCCATGTTTCTTCGCCGCCGCCCACCCGAGCAAGCCCGGACAAATAACGGCTCCACAGAGAGGTGTCCCTCAACTCCTTATTGCTCAGTCCTTTTGTTGCATCAGCTAAGCGAAAAAAGATGAGATAGTAGAGAACCGATATTTACTATCATCTTATTGACAATATTCCTAGTGTCCAATGGACCCACCTGCAACGCACATACCTGACATTCTCCAGCCTACCTCACACACTCAAAAATTACATCTTCCAGGGTGCCCGACTTGCCACAGTACGGGCACCTGTCATCGTCCGCCCTCCGCCATACATACAAGTAAGTCCTAAATGCTCTGTGGCTGGTCAAAAATTTTGTGAGCCAATAATGTAGCTCACCGAATTTCCTCCCGTACCACTCGGAACGAGGGTGGGTGGGGGGTCCACCGGTCCTTATGAAAGACGTTGCACCTGATCTGCCATTCAGTACCCATCGTCTCGAATGAGCTTTGACGGTCAGTCCCAGTATAGAGTCTCTTCCTGTGGCCAACTAACTGTTGTAGGGGATACGATGCTAGCATACACCATCACTGCCTCGGTCGACACAGAGTTGTATGCGGCCGCAACCAGCAGAGTAATACAACGTTGTACACCCTCCAACAAGCGTCAATCTCATCCGACCTCCAGTACTCTGTGCCAAACGGAAAAACCGTAAAGGAGTATGAAAACTACCACTCGGGTATATAGCCGCCTCTTACATGTTCGTGGTCCTGTCACGTTCTCCATTAGCCTGCCAAACTCTGTCACAGCACGTTCAGCCCAAACAGAGACATACCTCTTTCGTGTGCGTAGTAAATGACCTTCGGGTGTCCATCCATATTCCTAGATACTTAATTGCAGCTTGGATATCCACTCAGTTTTCCCTCACCTGAAGGTCAATCGAGGAAAGCCTCCCGATATCTCGTGTCGCGTCTTCTCTGGACACAGGCGGAGGCCCCTCCTCTCCAACCAATCCTACACCTGTCTGATGGCCTCCCCAGGAATCGTAGACACCTTTTCATTCGTCCTGGCCGTGATCAATATGGCAAAGTCATCAGCGAAGCTATTGGGTAATATTCGGAGGGAAGTTTATGCCGAGTACCCCATCTTAAGCCAGAGTCCACAGAGGAGAACCAACACAGACCCATAAACAATGCAATACGTCACACCGTAGCGCAAAGTTCTCTCCCCGAGTACCCCTATGTTAAAGACTTGTCAGCCGATGTTAAATCTTGAAATAGCCGACGCAGGGATCCCCGGATCCCTTGATCACAAACAACTGCCAGCATCTATTCCCAACGAAGAGAATTAAACGCGTTTTTGAAATTGAGAAATCTACACGTCCAATGAATTTTGTCACCGCATCCACCTTGGATCTTCCCTCTCGGAATCCGAATTGATGATCGTGGAATCGCCCCCCCCCCCGTAGCCGCAACATCATCATGGATGCGGCGCACTAATATCCTCTCTAGCAGTTTGTAGAAGTTCGCGATGCAGATAGACTGATAAGATCCGGGTACAATCATTGTGTTTGGCTTACGCAACAACACTAATTTTGTCTCCTTCCAAGAGAAAGGAATATCTCCGCTTAGCA
This sequence comes from Zanna intricata, assembly GCA_010016005.3. Classification (NCBI taxonomy): domain Eukaryota; kingdom Metazoa; phylum Arthropoda; class Insecta; order Hemiptera; family Fulgoridae; genus Zanna; species Zanna intricata. The sequence goes on along the minus strand of JAAAKQ030131394.1, from coordinate 7,227 downwards.
AAACCGAATTCATCACGTCCAGTACTGTCACGGAACCACATCCAGTATGATCATTACCATCTTGACAGGAAGATCCCGCCCTGGATTTTGCGGAGCCAAAGCCGTCGCCCAGCCGTCAGCAACTCCTACATCCGAAATGGGACAACTTCATCCACCTTACCGGTGCTGGTGAAACTGAAAACAAGGCTGGCTCACATGATCTAACCTTCTCCTCCGATAACACTAGCAACCGTCGGCCGTACCTCTTAGTAATCATTCGGTATCCTTTCCTCTAAGGGTCAGTATCTACTGACCCTTAGGTCTTACTAGGTCTACTAGGTCCCTCGAATGCTTCGAAGAAATCTCAGAAAGTGGAAAAATAAAAAAATGATGTAAACGGCGAAACAGAAGGGAAATCTTGATGAAGCATAATGTCCCAAAGTAAGTGAATTCCCGCAGATATCAAAGAATCTCACAAATCGTCCAGCCAGTTTAGGCGCCGAATGCTCTCGCTATTATCCAAGAACTTAACTGCGAGCCAGCTGGCATAACTATTCATTCTGATTTTGTATTTAGATCTGAATCGTATCTCCTCTCCAACGTTCGGTACTCCCAGATAAAATGTATCTTACAGTTTCTGGTAAACTACGCTATATTTCTATGCTGTAGTTCTCAATAGATTATTTTGAGATCGCTGGACGTTATCAATGTTCAGCATATTTTCCCTTCTATTACCCGAAATGGATCCTATACAACCAGATATGTTTCAGGATTATGAACAACTGTTTGTTCAGTAATAATAATTACCACCCTCTGCCTGGCTGCCAGTACCTCTTCCATAATTAAACCTAAGCTGTTTCCATTTCTCTCTGACGTGAGTCCTCCACGTCACGATGATCAAGGTGCAGACCCATATATCACGCGTTTTTAGAATGTGGGATGTAAATGCCACTAAGTTGACTCGCAGGAAGACAACTCTCCTCATCGCAAAAGTAAAATATGTAGATTTTGCCGGTTTTACCTTCATCTTCTGTGTAGAAAGCCATTCACTAATTAGATCCAAATAGGGCGATAGGGTCAACACTCCAGCTAGGAATGCCATGTCGTTCGCGAACTATGCAACAATGATATCAATAGGAGTCCGGAAGATCCACCGTGAAGATCGAAAATAAAACAGGTTTTAAAACCGATCCTTGAGAAACACCCGACTCTGTATCAAGGATATTAACTTGGAAGAGATATCCGTCCAGGTTGCTTTGCGAGATCCAATAATACGGCTAAGTGGCTACTCTTCATCTTACATAGTAGGCCAGGAAGCCAAATCTTATTAAAAGCCTGCTGTAGACGTCCAGCCGAAGTAACAAAAGCTGAAAATCAGCCGAATAATATTTCTTTTCTTCTTAACACTTACCGATAACGTTCAAAATCCGTTGTGTTTGTTCGATCGTTGAGTGTCCTCCTCTGAAGCCGAACTGATAGTCAGGAATAAATGTCCCTCCTCCAGAATTTGCCAAAGTCTCCGAAAAAGTAGCATTTTAAATAATTTCGTTAGAATTGGCAAGGGCTTAACGGCTTGTATGAGGCTACATCATACTCCGGTTTATCAGGTTTTATTATCATTTATGATACCTTCCATTTCGTCGGCAAATACGTTATCCGAAGAATGCCATTAAAGAGAGGCGTTATGTATCGGATGGTTCTAAACGGAAGCTTGAACAGCATTTAGTTAGTTACCAAATAATGCCCAGGAGCTTTCTTTGAATTCCATCCTCTCCTGATCAGTACAAAAACCTCTGATGACGAAAGGTTTTAAAACCGTAGATATAGGCTACTCACGAATTCATAATGCTCTTCTTCACATGCTCCCCGTATATCAAAAGGCTGAAATGCATTGTTAAGATTCCTAGTGATTGCTTAAGCTGTCTCATTGTAACTCCTATCGCACGATCCACACAAAACTTTTAGAAGAGGGATCGTTGGTGATGGTCTCTTGAGTCCCTTGAGACCTTGCACAGCTAATAATCATTCATCTTCAAAGTGTATAGATTCATTAGGAAATCTCTAAGACCTCTCTCTCTCTTGAAGATATCAGCAGCGGTTTTAATTTACTGAACAATCGTGTTCAGTGATGCTTTATCCTCGGGCCTTCTGTAACGTTGCACCTCTATTACAGTCTCCTCTTGTCAGAAATGAAAATCATGATCTGCCTCGGTTAGGTCACCCTCTCTCTTCCCCTCACTACTATCCTTGCCGATTGTCGATCTTGGTGTCGATTCTTGCTGTCAAGTAATACGTCGAATTGTTTATATAAGTATTATTTTAAAAGGGATAAGAAGATTCATCACGTCTTTGATTCAGCTCTGACACGAGCCCCAGTCAGTCCTATTACTGTGTAAAATAGCCGTTTTGTTCTTTACTATAATCGTTCTAATAGTACGAAATATGACTGGATGATTAGACGACGAGTCAAGGCTATTCCTAACATCAGTGTACACCGGCGAAATAGCAGAAATGACAGGAAAATGTTGTAAATCTGAGATTTTTGTCCGGTATGACGGTCAGTACGTTGCTTGCATCCTAGGGATGACATTCTGACATTTCTTAGTATTATAATCTCTCAAGCTCACTCCCTTGTAGTCACCAGCCTAGAGCCTTACAGAGGATGTTTCGTTTTTTTCAGTCTCCTCTTGCTATAAAACGATAAAAAGAGATCCAGCGTAGAAAGGAAATCAGAAAAAAAATTCATCCCTGATCACGTGGCGGGGAGGAAAGTAGACTGCAAACAATACTGAAGATCAAACCCAGTCATGAATTTCAATTGAGGTTGTTAGTAAGTGGTTAGTCCTGTAACTGGGCAGTTGATGATGTTTTATAACATTTTTAACGAGTATCGCAGTACCTTCATGGTCCTACCATTGGGGTGATTAATCGTGTAAATGCAGTATCCGCAGAGAAAATCTCGATTAATGTTTCCAAAATTACGTAATATAGTATCCTATAATTCGATAAACACGAAAGCTTCTAATTCCTGACGCCGACAAGCAATGCCATTCATGTAGCAAGTAGCAATCCTCAGAAACATGGTTATCAATTAAATTTAGCGATCACGTCGTAAGTAGACCATCAGGTTGCCTATTTGCTACACTAGGACTCTCTATGTGATATTAGTTTTTCCATTTTATCATCAGAAGCATTCCTGATACTGGGTTCAAAAATCGCAGCTAATGTTCTCGGAACGTGTCAGAACGGCTGCATAGATTCCTGCTTATTATCTTATCTAAAGAATGGAAGGTAGCGCTTTCCAGATCTAAAGTGATCCTTTCATCCAGATTCCGGATTGGAGTAATGTTCTAATATTTTGTGCCCTTTGCCCCTGCTTCCTCTCTAAAATCCCTTTGTACACGCAGCATTCCCAGTAGTTGACAGGGTGGTCTGACTGGAACAGCGTACTATTCGCAATTCTATGGTCCTACACACATTTTACACAAAGCCTCATGCAATTATTTTCGTATGCTCACATTGCCGACATCTTCGGTCGGGATCGAGTAGTGCAGATTCTCTGCACTTGTTTGAATGTCCTCTGGTCCTTACGAGTGAATGTGTGACCAAATGAATTGGTTGAATACGTGAATGCGCAAGGATTAATTAATTTTAACAACTTTTCGATTAGTAGAATGAACTCGAATTTTTAACCTCTATTTAATTTATCAGTTACAAATATTTATTTTTTTGTCATTTTAAATGAAGAAATTGGTCAATAATAATTAACTTATGAGTGTAATCTATTCATCACAGACAATATTTTGTATTTACCCGTAGAATTTATCTTTGACATGGTTAGCATGTTGGTGAATGTATCCAAAGTAGAAGTAAGAGTGCTGTTTTTAACGTTTTTCATTATAATCGTATTCTTTGCCTTTATATATTTATGTTTTAATCGTTATAAAAATATTTCCTTAATTCCAAATAATAGCATCTACGTACAGGTTTTAGATTATTTTAAACGTAATTTGTAATATATTAGTTAAATGTATTAGTACGTTGTTAATAACAAAAACAATAATTCTTTTATTTATTAAAAATTACGTTAAGAAAATTTTCATTTCATTATTTTCTATTGTTTCAGGTAGACTAAATGATGCATAGTTTTTTGATATGGTACGTTTTTAAAACTGAGTATTTGGTAAGAATTTAAAAATATATAATAGTTTTTTTGTGTAAGTTTAAAGAATTTATTTAAAACTTTTTACATTATACCCGTATATAGTACAAATATATTAATAATAAATATAATTAATATTATATTATTATATAATAATAATTATATATATATATATTAATGTTTTAGAAAACCGATGTATATAGTACATACTTGTATAATTTAAGTTTGTTTATGAGGGGCTACGTAATATTTTAAGGTGCGATAATAAATTATATGTAAAAATTGAGATCTAAGGAATAAATTTCAAGAGAGAATTATTTTTACCAATGGACAATTATGATATAATAGTATGTATATGTATTTATGAACTTTTATATCTCATTAAACATGCCTTTACTAAGCTTTATGTGCCTTTGCTAAGCGAGAAAGGAACAGTGGGAGAGAAACAAAGACATAATTATTTGTAAAAATTCACTTGATTAATAGTCTCGTATGATCATATTTTTTTATCTTGATTTTGTCATTACAAATACTGTATTTTAAAATGAGAATTATACTTAATGTTTATGTAACCTGTTAATGAATAAATTTAATTCCAAAATCCTCTGCACTAGCGATGTAAATGAACCGACTGTAGGGTAGAAAAACGTACACTTTACGTAAAGAATAAAGTTATCTTTTTCATTGGTTATTTTTAAGGTAATTTTATTTTATATTCTGATTTGTATATCCCTTATTCAATTTTTATTATCACAAATTTAATAAAGAAGTAAATTTCAATGTAAGTTATAAAAAAAAGACGAAAGCTGTATAAAAATTATCCTGAGGGTATAGATTATTGAATCTAAAATGTAGTCTTCATTTATAATCGATGTGTACGTTTTACAAATGTATCGTACATGATTAAAATAATTTTGGCATGCGCTATTCTATGTAAAAACAAAAAAAAAAATAGGATGGTTAATGAAATATTTATAAATTATTGTCGTCTAGAGGCTCGGTTGCTAAGAATAACTTCACAAAATTTGACTAGAAGATATACTACTGTATTATAAATGAGGTTAAGTTTATTGAATAATTTATATTTTTACATCATACGCTTCTGCGAGTATAGCAAGCGTTTTTAATTACCTAAAAGCATAAACATGAAGTCAGACTGCCGTAACTCAGTCTCTAAAGATTTGATTCGTCGGTTCCCGAAATTCATTTCATTTAATACTGCATTTCCTTAACATTAATTGAACCGATTCGTAATTGTTTACTTTTTAAACTGATTCAAACAATTTAATATTTTAGCTAAATTGCAATAACGATTCTTTCGTTATCATTCATTACCATTATGGTCGGTGCGGACTCTGTGCATGTTAATATCGATTTTCTGTTTTAACACGGAGAATGCTACAAGTAGAGTACACCGAACGGTGGGGTGAACCCTGCCTAGTTTCAGCCCGCTAACTGAAAACAAATTAAATCAATAAGAGACTTTCCTCCAATCACAGATTTTCAAACCTCGACGCATTCCATTATGTTCTACTTGTAAGGGAAAATGTCAACTGTTGCGCTAAATGAATACTTTACCTCGAAGTTCAGAAAGACGACTTTAAAAGGAACGAAAGGGAGAGATATATCAGCCACAACAAAGGCGAGTGGCCGTAACCGGCTCGCAATTCCGATTTTGTCCAGTGCGCCCCGCTTATGTTGAGAAGTGCCGCGAGCAACATCTAGCGGCGTTTCGTCGTACTAACTCTAACCCCCTTGGGGAAAAATAAGCGTCAAGTGGCGCTATCGTTGTTACCTACGGCGTAATTACGTACCTCATACTATCTCATATTCTTAATGGTTCACTATTTGTTTCTCTGTTGATTACACGGTGTTGCTGGGTTTTTGCACGTTTATTGTTATAGCTACTGTTTTCATTATCGTTGCATTGTAATTAGAAATTTTGCCTTCTACTTTTGATCTAATCGCACCTGAGAATATTTTTATTATTTCATAAAACATTAAAAATACAAATAACTAAACGGAAATAATAATATTTAAAAATTTACCGCTTATTTAATCCGTAGCATTTTCCTTTACTTTATACAAATTTAATTAAATTCGCGACGTACACAAGATACGTGAATTTTATTATATTTTTAAAATCCTTATTATTTATTAACCAAGTATAAAAATCTTCAAACATTACCGTTGCGAACCCACAAGTGATTGTCGGTAGACATAGAATGGACAAAAAACTAAAATATATTCTTGTACAAAATGTTTTTATATTGAATTTGCTAATTTATAGTGAAACATAACGCGCTGCTATTTTTAAAAGTTAAGCTTAAACTTAAGTAAATGTAAGGCATGAAGTCTGTTATGAAAATAATCAACTTAAAAAAAAAAATTCATTGCAATTCTTTATCCGTTTTTTTTTTTTTCACAAAATTAAAAAAGTAAGTACTTGTTATCGTATTTAACTAATATGTATATTCTAAAATGAAATTGTGAATTAATGGTAAATTCACTATTAATTATAATATTGTGGTTCTACTGTTTCCCGTGGATGCTTATATTATTTTTGTTCCCTAAAGATATATACAGGATTTCAACACTGTAGTCTATATAGAATTTTAATAAGAGATTCAACAATTGTCTTCAGAAGTCTTTTTCGTAATTGGAGCGGGTTTTTAATTTTAATTAACATTTTTACGAAAATCTAGTTTGAAAGAAGTCACATGAACGCAGACCTGTGTATTTACAAACTAAAGACTAATTTCATTATTTGTTGGTATCATCAGCTGAGTTAATAAGACTTGGACAGTATAAATAGAATCCTGGACTAAGAAATATAAGTTAGCGATTATTTCCCTATTTTTCGAAAAACAAATTACTAACAATATCAACTAATGACATATTAACTGGTATCAGCTAGTTAAGAAAATACTCTTCATAAATAATACACTACTGTTCTACTCTTACTCTGAGTAACAAGCATTAGTCAGCCGGAGATAATGAACTAAATACTATGTTAACACATTTGTGTTAAGTTTAATTTCTTCTTATTCACATATTTTTTATAATTTAAAAATGAACAAAATTAT
>JAAAKQ030131393.1:0-31671 GCA_010016005.3 Zanna intricata | reverse complement strand
AATAAACAACTCTATGACAAATTAACTGTTAAAGCCTACATCGGGTCATATTGACCCGAACAGTACATTAGTATAAAATACAAATATGTGACGAAAAATTAATGTAAAAAGAAAAAAAAAATTCTATGTAAACTTTGCATTTGGAGATACAAAGTCATAGAATCAGAAACTTATATCATTAACGGGAGGAATATTATAAGTAAATAAAAATGTTTTCGGGTCAATATGACCCGAACAGAACAGCAGGGTTAAGTTAAAATGTATTTGTAAGAACAAATCATTTGCATCAAATTTGCGTCAATATATCTACTGTTGTTTATTTTATATTGCTTAATATCTTTCATCTTCAATAGTGATGAAAATTTCTTTATCTACAAAAACTTCTTAATCAGTTATCAATAACTAAGAAGATAACTAGTTACAAAATGTTTTCATTCCAACGCAACGTGTGTTTGTTTATGAAAAACGTGTGTGAACCAAGGCTAAACGTATGAAGACAATCTGGTTAGAGATCAAGGTCGAATATTATCGCATGTGGCGTAGATGTCTATGAGAAAGTAAATACTGAAGGAATGTATATAATACAAACGTATATTAGAAATTAACTAATTAATTGTATGAGTTACGAACATATTTTAGTTATGTTTATTAAGTACCTAAACGCCAGCTATATTGAATTCATAAATCATGGAATAAATTAAATAAATATCATCTTTTTTTTTCTTATATTTTAACCATGGAACGGCTGAAATTCCCTGGGTTCCTTCGACCAATCTATTTACTACTATATCCAGTCTAGAGCAATACTTAAAAAGAAATAATACGCGTACCTTTATTTGCTTTGCAAAATAATTTTAAAAATTGCTCAAGTATAATTATTTCTTATTATTAATATTATTTTTTTTACATGTTATAAATAATTAAGAAAAGATTTGCAATTATTTTTGTTGTTTGACATTTTTATTTTATTTTATGATATAATTAGAAGGCAATCACTTTTATTCTATCAACCTGGAATTTATTCTTGATTCATTACCAAGAATGCCTACGCAATTCTTGTAATAGGTTAAGTCTTTTTGTGGTAGCTTCCAATAGTTATAGTTTAAGATACAAAACATATGAGTATATACACTGCCGAATCAAGTTTCTGCGTGATACTTGTTAAACGTAAATCTTTACATAATTTATTTTTGCCTATCTTAAAAAAAAATCCTTAACAACTACATAATAATGAAAAACCAGTAATGAACATTGGATGTAGAATTTGTACAACTAGGTTTTAAAAAAACAATGGTAAAAAAGATTGTCATTTAACGATAAAGAGTTTGGCATTGTTTAATAAAAACAGTAATTTTAGAAACAAGATTAATTTTCAGTAAAAGGAGAGAACAATGAACGAAATGATAATGTTATAAAACACGTTACTTAATACATAATCACATTAAAACAGATAAGCAATTACAATTAAAAATAATAAAACAATTCAGACGAAATATTCTTTAAATCAGTTGTTATAGCAACAAAAAAGTTTGATATAAGAGGCTATATAATTAATATTTATTCAAGAAAATAATTTCCCAAGAGTTAAAAAAAATTATTATCTTACAATTCAACTATTAATAAATCATAAATTTTCCCTAAAAAAAAAAAATAAACTTTTTACGTGGATCAACGACTCCTGTTTGCAAATATCTGTTTACTTGAACCAAATTGTAGCCGAAACTCTCAACGTAAAAATTAAAGACATTTTATCTAAAAAAATATTGTTTTTTTAAATTTTGAATAATTAATGCATGATTCAGACAGAAATGTACATACAAAAAACTATGTCCTTTAAAAAGTCGTACATTTTTTAACTACTAAATGAGTAGTTTTTTTTTTAATAAAGATTAAAAGCTTAATTTTTTGAAATTGTCTACTTATTCTAATAAGCTAACCAAATCCCTTGCGCTAAGAATTGTTTAATTTCATTATATACTATAATTTAATCTCTTTTTCTTTTTTTTCTCTCTTTTTTTTGTCTTCAGTCACTTTACTGGTTTGATGAAGCTCTCCAAGATTCCCTATTTAGTGCCAGTCGTTTCATTTCGATATACCTCCTACATCCTACATCCCTAACAATTTGTTATACATATTCCAACCGTTGCCGGCCTGCACAATTTTTCCCGTCAATTTTTTCCCATCTTCCAATATCAAAGCGACTATTCCAGGATGCCTTAATATTTGGCCTGCAAGTCTGTCTCTTCTTTTATCTATATTTTTTCAAATGCATCTTTTTTCAACGATTTTCCGCAATACCTCTTCATTTGTAACTTTATCCACCCATCTGAATTTTAACATTCTCCTATAACGTCACATTTCAAAAGCTTCTAATCTTTTCTTCTCAGGTACTTCTATCTTCCAAGTTTCACTTCCGTATAAAGCTATGCTCCAAACATAATTTACTTCTTTAGTAATTCTACTTCCCGAATAACAATTCTTCTACCTCAGTAATCTTTTCTCTTCCTATTTTCATATTCAGTGGTTTTCATATTCCATGCCATTCAAAGTTTCTCCTAAATCTTTTTTACTTTCTGCTACATTTACTACATCGTCAGCAAATCGTAGCATCTTTATCTTTTCACCTTGCACCGTTACTCCGGTGCTAAATTGTTCTTTAACTTCTCGTTAATCTCTTTTAATGTTTTAATACTTAAAAAATATTAACAAATTAGAAGTAAAAATAAAGAAGAAGAAGTAAATGTAAAAGAATATATATATATTATAGTTGTGATAATTTACAATTGTTGCAAAAAATAAAATACACTGTATGAAAATATATGACTAGAACTAAGTTAATTTTTATCATCATTATTTAATTCAACATTTCTGATATAACTAATTACAGAAACGAGTTGAAAACGAATTATTTAATTAGATTTTTTTGTCAGTAGTTTAAATATAACACTTTATTTTTTTTTTACAATTATATTAAATTTATATTCAAATAAACCACCACGTAAGATTTATATTAATCATAAAAAAAAGAAGATTTTATTCTTCTTTTTTTCTTGCATACAGTTTCTAATTGGTAATATAGTTTATTTTATGGAAACAACAAAACTTTCCGCATAGATATATATATATATATATATATATATGTATAAAAAGCCTACTGATAATAAAATTTATCAATACAGTTCCGTCACTTTGTTGCATAACAAATAAGTTTGTTTTGCTGAGTTAAGGTTAAATTATATATATAAATTTTATTATTATTTTTATAAATATTTTACTCGATATCAATACAGGTAAAAAATATTAAGATAATATTATGTAATTAAATATTTTTATATTAACATAAAACATAAAAATAAACAAATTAAATAATTAAAAAGGTAATAATAAAAAAAAGCCATGTCATTCAGCGTAAGTGAATTATTAACTTTTTTCATCTATAAATACAAAATAATTATAGAAAAATTGTATCATTTTGAAAGTAGTATAATAAAATGACATGAAACATTGCCAACTGCAGGAGGTTAAGCGCCAAACTTGTTTGATGTTTTCCTAGCATTAATTAATTTAAAAATAATCTGCTTTTCAATTATTAATGTACTTATGCAACGGCAATACAAGAAGGTAAAAAATTAATCAATGATAAAATCAGTTCAATTATAAAAAAAATATATATATATCATATCATAATCGTACTTTTAAACTAGCAAATTATTAGAATATATTTTACATTTATCTGATGGGAATAGACAGCTTATGAACTTTAAAAAGATATACCAGTACAATTTGTCAATTGAGTTAAAAGATAATACGCTTTAGCAATATGACAACCTAAAATGAACGTTAAACTAAACAGTATTAATTTCTCAAATCAAAAAACTTAATTTATTATGTAGTTAATAAATGTAACAAACTTTTGGATTAAAAAAAAAAAAAATTAATTATATGTGGATCAAATCATGTTAAATTTTTAAGAATTTAAATAAAGTTAGAAATAAATTATTTATTTGAATGTTTAAAAAGGATAAAGAAAAAGAAACAGTTTTTACAACACAAGTATTAAATTATTCAAGTATTCAAGTTAAGTTTTTACACGATATCAATTCGTGTTGAACATGGTGGTTTCTTCAAAAAAGTAAATGTAACCAAAAATATAACAAGCACAGACAACACGATATATTACATCACTTTGTTGCCACGTGGCTACTGAATTCTGTACATAATACAACATTATAACAAATTTTTAAAAAAATATTACTTACTAATTATATGGATCATAAAAGATGCAAAAACAACCACCCAGCCCCAACCGCCATCCGGAGGAGTGATCTTGTTTTCTTCGTCGGATTGCGACTCGGGTGCAGGAGCGTGCGACATGATAACTTTCTCGCGGCGGAGGCTCGCAGCGAACTGACTCCTCCGCGTCGCCTCCCATCCCAGACCTGTGCGGTCCCCCACTCTGCCTGTTATGTAGTCTCGTGCTATACAAGCCGTTTACTCTGTAACAAAACACACATTCGCATTATGAACGCTGCATTATATATATATAAATAAAACGGTGAACGTGAACGTAACAGTTCTCGTATGGTACGCGTTTCAACTTCTTTTATGTTAAGTTACGCATTAGATTGTTCGTTTTTTCAACACTTCGGAGAAATAATCGTTATTAAATATAATTAAATGGTACAATTACTTTAATCAATATTCAGTCTGTTTGGATTCCCTCCTCCTTTTGGCAATGAGGGTTGAAACAGTTCACAGTATACATTCTGAAGGTATATTTAATATATTATATTTATATTTTAATATATTATATTATATTTCTGAACAGTATGAAGGTATATTTAATTTATTTGCTGATTTCCTTTCAAGTGAAAGAAAGTTTAAAAGCACTTTAAAAGCTGAAAATTACCTATTTTATAACCGTTCACATTTCTTTTAACGTATGCGGTTTATTTGTTACTGAAATTTAATCTCGAAAAACTGAAAAAGGCTAAAGAAAAATTGTCGTTTTTTTATTAACGTTTTATGTGTTTTAGACCCCCAGTTGTTTTAAATTATAGAAAAATTCTAAAAATATGTCTTAACCATCCCACAAATAATTTCTTTCCTTACGAACCTCAGCAATTTAAATGTTTTACGGACCAACGGTCTTTTTTTTTCAATTATACTGTTTTTACTTTCAACTGTTACTTCTATACTTATATACTTAAATAACTGTTACTTCTTTCAAGAATGGTTATTTAACCACATGTTATCTTACTATTAGTAAAAATTAGAATTTTCGTTTTGATATGATATTTTGCTTACTTTCAATCAAAATCAAAGAGTATTTTAACTTAGAATACCACCACGTAAATCAACGATTTTACGTTGGAATGCTTAAATAAATGCTACTAATTAAATAAATAATGTATGCTAATAAAATTTTTGTTTTCTTTATTTATTAACTCAGTAATCAATACTCACTAAAAGAAACCTTGACATATTGATTCTATTTTTTAAATTAAGTCACAGAAAAAATGTATGTATATAAATAATATAACGGGGTGATATTTCAATGGGGAAGCAGCTTTATATTACACATCTGAGAGGTGTTTGTAGGCAGAGAGAAATGTAATTTTTCGTTCCTCTCCAAAAGTTTGCAAGTTTTTCACCTGGAAATAACTCAAAATAACATAAATTAATATTAGCAGAAAAGTAAGGTAATTATAATAGTAGAATAATAATTAAAATATTAGGAAAAATTGATATTAATAATAAACAGGTTGGAGAAATAATGTAATATATATATATATAATCTTGATATAACAATTTATATTTACTTATTTTAGAGCCTCTAAATAAATATAATCTAACCAAAGCTAACCTACGCTTGCTTTGCTCGCTACCATTGATTAATTAATAGTATTATTTTTTTAGTATTTAAATAGTTATTGAAATTATTTAGGTAGGTAAAATTTAATTAAATTATAAATTATATCTATAGTTATAAGCAATAATTCTTATAATTTTCATATGTAAAATATGCTAATACGGGCAATGTTTAAAATGACCGGTATAAAACTCATGTTAGTTTGTTATCGGGTTATTGAATTATTTCTCTAACTTTTTTTTTCACACTGACGGGGCAACTGGGCCCACCATTAGGCACTGCGCATTCACCGCGGAGTGTCGTGGCAGCGGATTGACCTGCCCATCCTTGCCTTGGGGCCCCTTCCGGAGTGCTTCGTTGTTTCAAGGGTCCTTGACTCATCGAAGCACACCGATACCACTCCTCTGGCGTGCCAAAGAGCCCCTCCTCAGGGGAGCTACCCACCCCGGCCCTATACCTATCCCTACCTGGAGACGAGTGTACACACCCAGCTCCCCTATGCGCGACCCTCTAAACCCACGAGGGGCCCCCATAATTCATTGGAAGTACCCCGATCAGTTGCGTATGCCCTGGACCAAGGCATCCTCAGCAGTTGGGTTGCTTCCCTGCCCTAGACATCGTCACAATTCGCCTCCTGGCGCTCTCATCATTTTTTAAAAAATTTTATTTAATGCACCCTCTCCCAATTCCTCATTCAATATTCAGTTCATCAATTACCGTTACGTTAGCTAACCCTTCCCTTCTGGTGTCCCTTCCAACCCTTCGGCTGGAAGTTGTTTCCCCGTTCTAGTTTTTAGTATAAAAGTATCCTGCGTCTCCTCATGTGTATGATATTTCTCCAACCTGGTTACTGTTAATATCAATATTTTCTACTACTTTGAGTTATTTCCTGGTGAAAAATTTGCAAAATTTTGAAGGGGGAGAAACAAAAAAATACCCATGGACATCCAAATAGTTAAAAAAATATGCATTACGGTTTCGATTTAAAATTTTACAAGAAAAACAGTCGTGAAATCCATTTTTCTGTTAATGTCTTCGTTATCGAGTTATCCGCATTCAAATTTACAATAATGGAAAAATTGTTAGCACTAAAACGGTCTTAAACGCGGTGTGTGAAAATTTTTATTGCACTTTATATTTCATAATATATACAATAACGGTCTTTAAACAGTACTATAATAATGATAACAATAAAACGGTCAAAATCCGATATATGCCCACAACGCTTCTGTAGTTAGTAAGTTCTAACATTGAAATGCTATATTGAAATAAGAAAATAAATAAAAATATTAACATGATCTAACCAAAACCTAACTTATACTCGTTTCGGTCGCTAGTCAAGGTTAGCGATTAAAAAGAAAAATTTTGTCGGCCTAGTGGTTCAAATTTGTTTTTTAAAGATGTTTTATCATAAGTTTTATTAAATAAATCTTCAAATAACAATGCCTTCTTTAAGTGAAAAGTGAAAGAATAATTGTTAATGATATACGGGTATCAGGGTTTGGACTTTACAAGAGGAAGGTGATTTATTTAATAATAGTTTTCAAAAAGAGAATCAATATGTAAATCGACTGCGATCAAGATAATATAGCAATTTTGAAGAAGTCGGTCCTGTAAAAAAACTCGCACCAGTAACCATCAACTGTCACGACTGATATAAATATAAAGTTATTAGATGTATTGCAGACCTTTATTCAAGACCCTATCCTCATTTATCGATTTTGAAAGCTGTTGTCCAACATGAAAAACGGTTATCTTTCAGTTCAAAAAATTCTTAAAGCAAATAAATTTCACCCTTATAAGTTACACTTGATGCAAGAACTTCTGGAAGATGATTTTGACTGCCAAGTTGAGTATTGTGATATTATAAAGTTATATATTAGAAATTTTAGAGATATTAGAAATTTTTCTAATTCAATAATATTTACTGATAAAGACACTTTTATGTTCACTGGCCATGAGAATAACTAAAACTGTCGATAATGGTGCGATAATAATTCCATATGGATGTTGAAAGCTCATACACAGCACCCTTAAAAAGTGAACGTTTGAGTCGGGCATTGTATTTTAGGGCCTTTTTTATTAGATGACAATCTTTTAGGAGATGCTTACTGCAACTTGTTTGCCGATAAAAATTTACGAAATATCTGGGGAAATTTAGTGGGAAAGTTAGACAATAACGTACGGTTTCAGCACGATTGGGGAACCACCTCATTATTATTTAAGGGCACGGAAAATTTTAAATTAACAATTTCAAAATCGCTGGATAGGTCGTAGACAAGCCATAGAATGGTCTATCTGGTCTCCAGACCTGTCTCTTCTGGATTAATTTCTTAGAGTTAGCTGAAACATAATATTTACAAAACGAAACCTGTTCATATTGAAGAACTGAAAAGAAAAAGAATTTTCGAATCTGTTCGTGTACCACTACACATGATGCAAGTTATAAAGGGATATTATTTGAGGTTAGTACAATATCAAGCTGTACAGAAGAAGCATTCTGAACATTTTATTAGTAATTTACGGCCGAAAACATTTATTTAAAGTTTTAATATAAATATTGTTTGTAATATTAAAGTAAATAACATTAGTTGATATAGTCGTTTAATTTATTGTTGTATTGTTAATTATTAGTTCATATTATAGCAATTTTTAACATTTCTTATTGTATGTATTATGAATGTAAAATGCATTAAAATTGTTCATGCACCTCGATTTAGCTCGTTTTATTGTCAACACAATTTTTCCGTCACTGCAAATTTGTATGCTTGTAACTCGATAACGAAGTCATTAACAGAAAAACAGGTTTCACCATTTTTTTTCTTGTAAAATTCTATATCGAAATAATGTTATATGCCTACCTTTCTAATTAAAAAAATTAACATTAATTCAATACGGTGGACAAAAATTAAAAACCTACCATAATGCAAATTTTTTAAATCAATTTAGGAACCCATTTCTTTCTGCTTCTAAATATCTCTCAGATATGCAGTATAAAGCTGTTTCCGTACTTAAATATAACGGTATATAACAACATACACTGTTTGTTTTTTAAATTTCTCGATGCTTCATGGGTTCTAAGTAAAATAATTATGAAAGAAACCTACAAAATAATAAAGAAAAATTGGTCAGGTGATTTTTGGAACGATTACCTCTTCCTGTATACTAACTGTAGTGTATACTAACACTATTATATAACGATCCGAAAAGTAAAGGGAAAAATTTTTTAAGAAACACTTTAATTTTTGTTCGTTAAAATAGTTTACTAAAATCAATCCTGAGGATTTAAAATAAAATAAATCTTTACCACAAAGATTTATAAATAAATCTTTACCATGTAATTAACATTAATTTTTTAATGTTATTATTAGCGTAGATTTCAGTCCTATAATTTCAATACTAGATCGTGGATATCGGTGTTCTTTGTTGGTTGGGTTTCAATTAACTATACTTATAAGTAGTGGTCGACCTGAGATTGTACAAGACTACACTTCACTCACATTCATACACTTTATCCTCATTCATTCTCTGAAGTAGTACCTTACGGTAGTTCGGTAGGGTAAACATATAAAGAGAGAGATTTCAATCCTTGCTAAAATAAATGTTTAGTTAAAATAAGTTCATTCTCCAAGTTTGGTTACCTGCTTTATTTATTTTTGCTGCTTTAATTCCGTACAAATTGAATAAAAGAATTGGGCGTTTGCTTTAGTGTTTGAGAAAATGAATAAGAATTTTTATTTTTACTTTAAGTAAAATAAACACAATTTTGATTTTTTTATGCGACACTTGATATCTATGATATCTAGCTTCTAATGATATCTATGATAATTCTGTCAAACATCTGGTATGTGCACATACAGATACGAAGAGCTTTGACCTTGTTCTATCAGCCAGATAAAAACTGTTTAAATAATAAAAAATATAACGTTACTACGTAAATACAAACTGTATAATAGTAATTTAAATTAAAAAAAAAAAAAAAATGCATAAATAAAATGTAAAAAATCCTATGTACTTGAAACATGTTATGGAACACTGGTTATTTCTACTTAATTATTAGGATCTGCACTATTTTGTATGCTTCAGTTATGTATTAAACTTATAATCAGAACTCACTACGAAAACTTTTCGTCAGTTTTCTATCAACTAAAAAATAATTTATAACAAAATTTTCTTACATTTTATTCCCATCGAAATTTTCTATTACATCAAAAAGAAATCATTCGACTCATCTATCATAAATCATATACAAAACTAAGATTCATTCTATTTACTAAATTTCATTTGTGCTTACCGTGTGAGAACATAATTTAGTTACTGGAAAAAATTACTACTTAAGAAAATTAAGTTGAAAAAAATAGTATATATTATCGTTTGAATTTTACTGCTCACACGGGAACAAAAGTTATTAGGATTTTTCAACATCTAAATCCTACTAATAGTAAACTTCAGATTCATAAACCAGGAACCCCAAAAAAACAAAAAAGAAGGGTACTGTTCATATATACGTATTGGCGTGTTTGAAGCTTAATAACACCTATTAGATAAAGCAGTTTTGATAAAGTTAAAAAAAAAATTTAGTGATGTCTTAAAATGAAAGTTAAATGTTTATTTATATTACTATATACTGTTTTTCATTTAAGAAATCAATTGCCGAAAGATGGCGTTAATAAAAAATAAATATTTATTAAAATTATTCTTCAACTAAAATATAGAGAGGAAAATTTAAAAAATAAAAAGCATGTTTTTAGTTTTACTTTAAAAACTTTTGGTTTCTAAATTATATTTTGAGTGTTCCTTGAAAATCCATTTACCTCTTTTTTTTTTTTTTTTTTTTTTACATTTAAATTTTTTATTTTATCTCTTTTGTAGTGATTAGTAACGGAATCTTTCATGTTTTCTGCATCATTTCTCACCACTTTAAAAAACATTTTCATTTCTTTCTTTAATGATATTTTTCATTAAGGATACTTTTATTTCTCTACAGCTGTGAGAATAACGTTTTACAAATATTTGTTTGCGATCTTTGCGATGCTTATCAAAAAGTATTATTAAATTTCCCCAGCTTTTTCTGAATAAACAATCTGATATCATTTTTTCAGACGCATAATTAGAAAAGAATATGTAGTTTTGTGTAGGATACAAGGAAAAATCTATAAAATATTCTATAGTATACTTTAATTTCTTAAAAAAATATCTTACCGAGCGGCTACAACTTGTTGTTAGCTATTGGTTTTAAAACTTTTGAGTTTGTCATTTCTTTTCTGTAATCCTTAAGTGTTTTATTAAAAAATTTTAGTGTTGGACAAATGTAATTTTTATCAAAATTTTTGTAGTTTATTTCACATCAACTATGTTTGTTTTCTTTTATGTAGATTTTATATTGTAATGTACTTAATTTTATGTATTTATTTACGTGTATCTATCGTACTATGGATACACGTAAATTCTTATTAAGCCTACAAAAAAAAAAAGAACAACCTAAGAAAAAAAAGGTCATTTCAATAAACGACATCCAAAGAAAATAAGAATGAACAAATAGGTACAATTAAGTAAATTATCATTTAAAAGCTGCATATAAAAATAACCCAAATAACCTTAATTTCAAAATTTAAAAAAAGTAAATAATAGGTATGAAATTAACTGCAATAATTGTGATAAAAATTATATCTGTCAAAAAAAAATCTTTTAACACACTACATTTAAAGAATACATAAAAGAGATGACAAACTCAAGAAATTGGACAAAAAAGTGGTATTACTTCCTTGGGATTGGTTATTTATTCTTATATAGCAGAAAAATAATTATAAATGACAAAAGTTACCTAAGATTTTTTTTTGGAGTGGATGTAATTTATAATGAAGTTTTATTGCAAAATTATCATTATATGTTCAATTAATCCAAAAAAAGTTTACAAAATTAAGAGAATCAGTATTTCTTCTGTGCCTACCCAAATAATCTTCCAAGAGAAGTTTTAATTTTTCTAGGTTTACTATGTTATATGGAAGAGACTAAAAAAATTCCACTGAAAGTTATACAATCAATAAATGTTTCATTAGATTTAATTTTTCTGGGTTGGGTGGGTTATGACGAAATTTTATGTAGTATTAATATTAAAATTTTATTATCTAAATATTTAAATATCTAAAGTTTAAATAAACCAAAAAACGTATTATTTATTTATTATTAACGTATTATTTATTTTGTTGTGTCACTTGCACTACTACTCTGCGTAAGAAGACAAAAACAATTCATTAAAAGATATTTAATAAATAAAAAGATACTTTTTTTTTAATTTTTGAAAAGATGGAGTTTTTAGGAAATCTTTTTTATAATGATAATGATAAGCATGTACTGAGCTTAATGTAAAGTTTAATTATGTTTACCAAACTTTGAAAAAATTGTTCCCAAAATCCTCTCTAACCCCCACTCTACGAGATATTGGTCCTGAAAAATCGTGAACTTACAAAGTAAAGTTGAATTACGTTTGCAAAACTATTAAAACATTGACCTCCAAACAACTATCTATTCCCACCCTAGGGAATATTGATCCCAAATTTTACCAACAAATTGTTCCGTTTACACGAGTCTCTGTACAATATTTAATCAAAATCAGTTTATACAATCCAATGTTATTAAGCTTCAAATACGTCAATAAACATACATATGTCCGAATATTACCCGGCTCTTTTTTTTGTTTGTTTTTTTTTGGGGGGGGATGGTTTATGTAGAAGTGCAGCACGGCGTTCGCATCAAAAGTATAGTCTCAAATTTATACCCCTACTACGATCGCCTAGCTACGCTCTCTTGCGAGGCACGGTCGCATGTAACAATCGAGATTTGGGTGTATTTTAGACTCATTCAACGTTATTTAAACAAATAGACATAAATTAATGAACTGTTTAGCTTCTCTAGTTCCGGAATCCGTCTTAAAATTTTCAGTTAAGCGATCGTACGAGATACAATGAATGATGCAAGAAAAGGCATGAAAAATTTAGGATGTCTACTGTGAACAACGTATGCATCCGTAGAATCCAGTGTCTCCATACATATTTTATAAGACATTGTCTATATTTTCCCCAAAGGCCAATGCTTCAAAGGCAAAAGCAGCAGAGTTAGAAATTTTCATAAAAAATAACCATTTTTATAGTTTTTCCGGATTTTCCCGACAGGAAATGCATTAATCAAAATACATAAGATCTCATTTTACAGATTTTGCATTTTCTTACAACGTTTGTATTGTATTGGATGTATTGAAATTGCTCCAACAGTTTTCATTTTATAAGTAAAAAAGAAGAAATTTTTTTCCATCTAGTTGCAAATTCAAAACACATACGTTTTCCTCTAAGAGACATATTTCAAAATATCTCGCAATCGGTTTCCGGATAACAATTTTGACTTGATAAAAAGCCCTGTTGCCTTGTCTAATTATTATATAATAAAAAAACAACAATAACATTAATTAATCAATAAAGAAACAAAAACAAATCTGCACATTCAGAAGTGGTATTTTATTCAAATTACTCGCTAAGGATGGTACTCTCTAAAACTGTGATTCTTTCAACATTTTTAGCCCTACGACCCTCAAAAAGTAAAATATATATATAATGAATATTTCGCGAGCTCCTAAACCCAACCCATTAAAACCTAATTGAAAATATTTAGCTGTGTTGATAGCGATGTTATGAACATGCATGTATGAAGTGTACATAAATACATGAGCAATTTACAAGTTCCAACCTGATGTATACGTGCACCTAATTTAGCCTGCTTGCATAATATTCGCTGCGCAAATGTTACTCACATCGTGCTCTGAACAGCATAAATAGGTGTTAGGGCTAGCAGTAGTTAGTTTAGTTTTGAGTCCAAAGCGTGGATCTGATGCCTTTTAAGTTTTTAAAAGCGCTAGTGTATAATTTACTTCATTTGTGTTATAAAGTTACCCTAATTTACTTCAGTTGGGTTTATAAAGTTGGGTTTTCGTTGCGTTAGCAATTATTTTTTGTGCAGGTGGCCGGACAAGATTTTTAATCTGTATAGATAACATTGTATTAATTTTACTTTATTTATTATACGAGACAATAGTGGAATTTATTTTGAGTATTTAGGTGGTACGTACCATTTAAAAACTTGTTTTTTATAAGATTTTTGTTTTAAATACAAGCAGTAGTTTAGTACTGCTACTACATCATAAGTGGAGACAGTTATAAGTGTCGTGAACTAGCTACTGCGGCTGGTAGTGAATTAGTACTAGTAGTAAATTAGTGAATTAGGTAGTTACTTATGAATTTAATAATACTTGTGTTGTTTATCTGTAGATTTTAGTGATTTCTAGTGATGTTAAGGAAGCGGCAGAGAGATGCCAGGAGTCAGACACGGATTCTGATGGGATCGTTTATTCTCACCATGATCTGGTTGAGCTAACAGATAAACTCTGGAAATTTGTCAAAGAAAGGACCAGTGTGAAGAGTGAGATCCGGATGAAGTCCACCCAGCTTCTGGCTAAGGTGATGGCCGTCATCGCGCTGGTGAAGGACTTGGCTCCCCCCTTAACTGAAGACGTGGGTATTCAGACTGAGAAACCCAGAAAAGTTTTGATATCTATGGACAAGATCAGGGACAAGCTCGAGATAGGAGTTGATCATGAAGATATTCCGGACTTGATAACTTCCAGATGGCCGGAGAAACTGTTCTCGTATGTGAAGGCTAAAATCGGCTTGCCGGAGATCGTTCCTGGCCAAGAGATGATGATGGTATTAGACCTTAACGGCGAGAAGAGGGGCAAATTTTTTTGAAGGAGGATATGCAATTTGGCTCCGAAAATTTTTATTTTACATTTCGTGGTTTTTATGTTTTGTAAGTTATGAATGCCATGTGGATAGATCAGTAAAAGAAAAAAATTATTTTGCATGTTAACACCTGATCAAGAAACTGGGCAATGTCTTACTAATTTTGTTTTTTTATAAAGCTACTAAAAGCTATAATATAGATTGGACAAAATGTATTGCAGTACGTATTGATGGAGCAAAGGCAATAACAGGAAGAAATAGTGGATTTCTGTAAAAATTAAGACATCTTACACCGAGGATGGACTGGATGCACTGCTTCCTTCACAAACATGGTATTGTCAAAAAAAATGTGCCGAAAAATCTCAAAAAAATTCTTTATAAAAGCTATAAAAACGGTTAACTTTATTAAAAGTCGACCATTACAGAATAGGCTGTTTGCTAAACTATATGATGAAATGGGCGAAAAAATCTTTTTTTTTCCCACACAGAAGTCAAATGGTTGTGTTAATGGGGAAAGTTTTAATCCAGTTAGTGGAATTACGAGATGAATTAATAATATTTTTTCAGGATAAACAAAGGCCATTTTCAATATTTTTACAGATTAGCGAGTGTATATTAAACGATATGTTCTTTCAGTAAGAAGCTTGATTTGAATTATTCGCCTTTAAAGAAAAAAGTTTTGATATGTTTCAATTCGTTTACAATTATATTGAGAAAAATTTGGATAAAAGAGACACTATTGTTCACCACAGTTTGGATAGCATGAAGATGCATTTGCGTAAATTAAAAATTCAGTTGGCAGAGTACTTCCCGGAAAATAAAAATGATTTCTGGAAGAGATGGGTACTGAATTCATTTAGTGAAAAAAACATTGTTGCAGCTGATAATTTACCAGTTACTACGACTAACTCATCGAAATATCTGCCAATAAAATTTTACAACAATTCACTTCTAAAGATTTAAATTCATTTTGGCTTGCTTGTTGAAGCAAATATGGAAATTTAGTCACAGAAGCATTAAAAATAATAATCCCCTTCGCTCCATATTACCTTCGTGAAAAAGGGTTTTCGTTTATGATGCCGTTAAAAACTCTCTCTTTATCTGTTTAGCTTCTGGAACTACCGTAAGGTATTACTTCAGAGGATGAATGAGGATGATGTGTATGAATGTGAATGAAGTGTATTTTGTACAATCTCAGGTCGACCACTCCTCAGAAGTGTGGTTAATTGAAACCCAACCACCGAAGAACACCGATATCCACGGTCTAATTTTCAAATCTGAATAAAAATAACTACCTTTATTAGGATTTGAACGTTAGAATTCTCGACTTCGTAATCAGCTGATTTGCGATGTCGCGTTAACCACTAGACCAGCCCGGTGGGCTGCCGTTAAAAACTAAATGCAGGAATCGTCTACTATCACTTGAAAATAATTTGCTTTTTTGTGATTCTAACATAGATCCACGCATGGAGAAACTTTTAAACGAAAAATAAACGCAACCGTCTCATTAATTTATTTTCTTTACATGAGTACTTGTAAATGTAAATAAAGTTTTACAATAAATGATTTTCTTTCCTATAGAATGATTTCATTATTGTTTAACGTGTAAAGTTATAACCAAATTTTGCAACTCCCCTTTCATATCACCTCAAACCTCTAGGTTGAGAAATGCTGCTGTAGACCATTAAAATTCAAATCCTAGTAAAGATAAAAATTTTTATACGGATTTGAATATTAGATCGTGGATACCGGTGTTCTTTGGTGGTTGGGTTTCATTTAACCACACTTCTCAGTAATGGTCAACCTGATTTTGTACAAGAGTACACTTCATTCACATTCATACACATCATCCTCATTTATACTCTGAAGTAATACCTTACGGCAGTTCCGGAGGCTAAAAAAATAAAGAGAGAGAGAGAGAGAGAGAGAGAGACCATTAAAATAGATGGTGCAAAATTAAAAAGGATAAAATTGTTAAATCTTTCTTACTTATAAAGTATAATTTGGGTTTTGTATTAGATTGGAATCTACTATCATTTTGAATTTTTTCCATTGGAAATTTTTTTTGAAAATTCGAATATTGTAACCCGCTTGACGTAAAATATTATTAGTCAGTGGAGATATATTTTAATAAATTAGTTTCAGAGGAAATGAATTTAAGAAAAATAAACATTGAATCCCTTTTTCAACGAACCACACTGTTTTGAGATTTTGATCAAAGGTTACTTTCCGGATATTAGAAGTGATGCACAGTAGTGCAACATACAGTGAAAGTACTAGAAATAAAATACAACGAACAAAAGTGCTTTAAATAAAATTAAATACTTAATGGAAAATTACAAAATGTTTTCCAGAAAGTACATATTTCTCCTGACACAGTTTAATTTATTTCATACGAACTATCATTATTATGGGATAAAAATATTTACTTACATTTTAAGAAAAATAATTGGGTATGAAAAATACTGTTCACTTAATAATCCTTTTGAGACTATAAAAGCTGCTTTTATTTTGAATAACGTATTATATCGCTGTGAAAAAACACATTATTTCCTTTTAAAACTTTCTATTTATCATAATTGCAACATAATAATTAAAAACGATATTTTCCTTCTTTCTTAAAGTTTAAATGGAATAATTTTTCATTTAACAGCTGGGCAATTTGTTTGCATAGAAACAATTTTTCTCGTGTTTAAAAGAGAACATATTTTAGCACGAATATGACATAAATTAACTGTAAGAAAAAATTGTAATTTTTTAAAAAGCAGTACATATGGTGTCTAACGCTTTCATTTTACACAGAGAAAAACAGTTTATTAATATTGTGATGTTACTGGAAGTTTACCTGCGCTACTTTGAAACACGGACTATCGTATTTTATGATATCTAATTATCTTTTTCCCAGCTGTTACCATACATTGCAGAAAATGTTGCAAATACTTTCAGTCTTTAGGCATAGTAAAAAAAAAAGGAAACTCTTATGTGAATTATTGATTTTACTTTCTTATCGAAAAAGAATAGGTTTTTGTTTATTCGATGTTATAAAATGAAATGTATCAAATTTATTAAAATTTAGGTTGTAATTTCTAGATGTATGCATAACTTTTGACTTCTACTGGGTATTCTTTTAACTCAAAAATCGTTTTAACATAATACCCTACATACCCTCTTAGACAAATTTTATTCTTGTTTAAACTGAAGAGTTTCAGTTAAGACTTAAAAATTTAAAGTATCTTACGGTACATTTAACTCTAAAGGTTAGTATGAACATACAATCAAGTATTTAGCCAGAGTTAACGTTTTTTAATATGTAAGCAGTACGGTCATATTTGTTTTTGTTCAAAATTTAAATACTGTGATTTATACATCCATTTTGATCACCGGGATATCAAATTTTAAAACTAGTTTTTCCTAGAAGAGGGTTGACTGAAGACGATTATACTGGTCGGAAAAAATAATAAACTTTAGAAAGGGGTCTAAAGGTGGCAGAAGGTGGCACTTAGATGGCACAGACTCTTTTCTGTGAAGGTGCATGAAAAATAATGTTTATCAAACATAACCTCAAGAAATTAAACATTTAAAAAATTACCAACTATGGGATCTATTTAAATGAAGATTTAAAGGAAGAGTTTTAAATAATGTAAGAGTATTCTATAACTATTCAGATCTATTATAGAAACAAATTTCCTTAAAATTTCTCACATTACCAAGAAAAAATAAAAAATCATGTTGATTTGTCTTTCGATATTTTTAAAAATGATATACATCATAACAACTATTATTTCAATCAATTTTTCTTTTATAACAAGATCATTGATTTAAGTTGTCACGCATTGAGTGCTACTACATTTAAAAAATGACTGAGTTGTCTCCAATGGCAAAGGATTTCAATTCCACCTTTAATATTAAAAGGTTGTAAGCTAGTAAAATATTTTGAAAACTTACGTTTCTTACCGAGATGGTTTCAATCTTAAACAGGAATTATAATACATTTTACTGGTATTGTAACATTTTTTAAATTTTCTTTTGTTTTCACATTTCCCTGCAATTTTAAAGGTTACTATTTTAAAGAAATCATTTTACAAAATTTTACGCTTTATTTTTGAGAAATAGCTCTAAAAATTTTTTCTAAAAACATTATTTCAATACAAAGAATATGATTAAAAAATTCCTGCTGAGGAATAATGAGTTACTTGAATTACTGCTGAATATGTTAATGATAAATAAGGAAATAATTTTTTAAGCGCCATTGAGTACTACTGTCATTAGCCACTAATTATTGCGAATAGCAAATAAACTGTATTGTTACAATATAGAACAATATTTAACGTCTGCAGGAAGTTTCTGAATTGGCTGAAAATTGAATTACAAAAATTCACATCTTTCAATTGTCAGGGTGCTGATTCCTAAGAGATTTCAGTTTTAAGGAACAATCAGATTGTAAGCCATGCAATCTATGGCCTTACTCAGGACCTAAGCTCTAATAATGCTTATTTATTAAAAACGAATTTTAAACTTTGGCACATAGAAAAAGATAATAGAATTTTACGTATTATATTTCTATCTGATAATACTATATGAATTCTAATATGTGTGTATTATGAGTTCTTTTCACCAGACAATATTTTTTAAAACACTTGAATGGTAAATATGATTTGACAGTAGTTAAATAAGCACATTTGACATTTTTCAGATTAAGAAGATCTGAAAACAAAAAGTTATATGAAAAGATACCAATCTTTTTGTATCACATTTTTTATCACGGTCCTCTGTAGGACAGGTATATGACAAGATTTCATAAAAATGAGAGGCACAGTTTAGCTAAGTTCCGTTAAGTTACCGACCTCCGTGGAGCGAGTTGTAGCGTCTCGGCTCTTTATCGGGAGGTCCCGGGTTCGAATCCCGGTCAGGAACTGCATTTTTCACACACGCTACAATTCATTCATCTCGTCCTCTGAAGATATACCAAACGGTGGTTCCGGAGGTTAAACAAAAACAAAAAAAAAAAGTTCCGTTAAGTTAAAAAGTTAAGTTGAATAATACGGTAAGGATCCCGTGCAGGCTGATTAAAACCAGTGATGTCAGAGGCACCAATACATAATAGCCACCAACGTACTTTTAGGTGCTTAGTCTCCTAAATTAACACTTTTTTCTACAAATTTAATAGCTAAATCTATTTGCTTTGTTTGTGCCCTATACTCTTTTGAAGTAATCTTTTTAATAATGTGGTTAACAAACACTAAAAAAAAATATACTCAGAAAAAAAGTAATTTGGTATAAAATTTAAATTTAAATTTCAAGTTCAATTCAAGAAATTTTATTAAAAGTTCTTGAATTAAAAACTGTTCTGGAGTTACAGGAGCACAAAAATGGAATCAAACGTATAAAACATCTTTTAAAACTCTTTCTAATGTTATTTCAGAAAAAAAATAATTCGATTAATAGTAATGATAATGAATAATAACTATCACGAATAATTTCTCAGGCAGATACATTATATATATTAAAGATTTTAGCTAAGTAATGTGTAAGTAATACGTATACATTACTTTTGTTAAATTCATGATGTTTTTATACATTATTTGAGGTAATACTGTTTGAAATAGCTTTTTATCTAACTTTAATTTCAAAAGAATTGGTTTTAAAAGAAAAATAACTTTTATCCTATGGTTTATAATGATAAATAACTATTTCTGAAAATTTAAAAAAAAATAATATTTACTTTATTTTTATTAAACATGTAAACTTATCTTAAAAAATGGTTAAATTGTGTTTAATTTGCTTTTTTATTATGAATATGTGTACCAAACAAAATGAGTCATTTGAATTCGTATGAAGTAGAAAGAAAGAGAAGAAAAAAGAAAAAAACCACGAAAGAGGAGGACGAAAAAATAAAAGGAAAGGAGAAAAAGGGTAAGAAAAAAAAGAGAAAAAGAAGATGAAGAAATTTTGAGAAGGTTAAGACAAATATAAAAGGAGGAAAAAAGAAAAAGAAGATGGTAAAGGGAAGGTGAAGAAAATGTATAAGAAGATAAAGAAAGAGAAATTTGCAATATTAACGAAATAGTTGGATTGGTGTGAAGAAACGAAGGTAAGAAAATCTAAAAGTAGAAGATAATAGAGTTATAGAGATAGAAAAGAACTTAATTGCCCAACGAATGAGTGCGTTAATTGCATGATTTTTCAATAAACTCGATATTAAATTTTGCTCCTAAGGATATAGCTGTGTACGGTTTAACAGGGCTGATCAGGTGATTTACCTCCTATCGAAGAATAATATTTTGAGAATGTTTAATAATGCCCTTGACCATCATCAACTAGAACGTTCAGAAACATAGTAAGTTTTTGAGAAGGTTCTGTGCATTTAGGATACAAAATTGTCTGGCTTCTGGATTTGAAGCCACAGTTCCGTTTAGTTCTATGGGGGAGGGTAAACTCTACATAAAAGCTGTTTGTTTTGGCCTTGGCAGAAGAATTACAATAATGAACGGGGTAACATATGAATTTCTTACTTTAAAAAAATAGAATTATTTACAATATTCACAAATATTAATACTTTAAAATCTATATGTAAAATTTATGTTTATAGATTGAAGGGAAATCTTGTACTCTAATTGTATGATTCGTAAGAATTTAGGAAATAAATATACGATTATTATTCCTTTTATTATTATTATTTCTATTGTCATTATTATTACCGTTATTACATAAAATAGTGTATTTATTTATATACATTTTTAAATAGGTTAACTTAATTTATTTTTGTTCAAGGCAACTTCAATAACTTAACCGCATTAGATCTAAAGTAAACAGGTAAAAAAACGAAAATAGTTCAAGGAAAAAATAAATGAGGTTAAAAGCTAAATTTATTAGTATTGGAAAATTAATTTTTCATTTTATCCTGAATTGAATACATAAATCAGTTAAATTTAAACAGGTTACCTCTTTAAATGTTCATAAATTTTACTATAAGTATAATGAAAAATTAACATGTTATGGTAATGAAAATTTGCATTATTTAATTAATAAATGTAGTCTACTAAAACAAATAGTTTTTTTTTACTGAATCACGAAATAAAATTTCATAAAACTCTGAAAGCACGTTTTAAAATTTAGGTTTAGTTGAAATCTTTTATTAATAAAAAAAAAAAAAAAAAATTAATTTATATTCATAGCATAACTTGAAGTTTCAAAATTGATATTACTTGTAAATTTTTCTACTGAATTTAATTTTAATTAAAACATTTAATTAAACTTATAATCTTTAACAAAGAATAACTTGTGAATTTAGTGTGAAAATTGGTTTTATTCAACCAACCCGAGTGTAACTAGTTCTAAAAATTCATCAATTAAAAATAATTTTAACTTTTAAAAAATAAAAAATTTATTTAATTTGCAACTGGGAAAAAATAGTTTAAACTAAGATTTAAGTCTCTAAGTTTAAATTAATTTAACAAGGTTATATATACAGAGTCATTCAGGAAGAAAGAGAAATAATTTGTGTACTAATTCTAGGGCTAAAAATAAGAAAAAATGTTCATAGAAAACATATGGCAAAAACGCTTTGTTATCGAGGTTTTTAATAATGGTTTACTGAAATCCGAGCTATATAATTCGGCTAGCGAATTATTTTGCTCGCATTTCAGTTTTCTCAGTGAAACGAAGTCATATTGAAATTTTTAAGGCGCTATGTAAAGGGTAAATTAGATGGTTTCTTTTATTTTCTGATCTGAAAAATGGAATAAAATAGTTCCCAGAACTGTAGAAACCGTAGTTTTAATGATATCCAACTTAAAAATTATATAACGAAAACACTTCTTTTTTTTTTTGCTTTAAGTATAATAACTTTGTTAAATGACTAAATAAATGAGTATATTTTACTATCAAAACTTTAAAAAAATTTAATTATGAGAAAATTTATGTATTAAATGAGAAAATTTTATGTGATAAAAAAAAACCAAAAGACTAAACTTCTATTATCATAAACATAATAGAACAAAAATTAATAGAAAAATGTTTTGAATTTGTAAAAAATAATTTTCTGAAAAATTAATTTATTAATTAAATAAAATTAATTTCTAAATTAACCTTTGAAAAATTAAGTTTGCAAAATTAACTGTATACTTCGAAATTAAACTGATTACTAGTCTTTGTTGTCTTAAAGTTGTGGTTTCTGGTTAATAATAAACGTTAAACGGTTTAGTTATTTTTGACAAAGTCTTCACTGTATTCAATTATTTAATTATTTTGAGAATCAGTTATGAAGTGTTTTAGTGTTTGAAAAAGTGAAACTCCGTTTTCAATTCTTTGTTTTGAAAAATACCGGGTTGGACATAGAGGGCTAGAAAAATTGGCTACCGGACCATAGATTACTTTTGAGGGGAATCCGAGATATAGAAGCAAAAAGTAACTACAGGTGATGAACTGATCGATGTATCTCAGTGCTGCTGCTACCCTCATCAACGAACATGAAGATATCATCATAGGTTGGAGAAAGAAAATGTTAGGAAACGAAGTGATAAATGGACTGATTTCAACGGGGGAATTTTCAAACATTTAGTGTAAATTAATACATGGTAAACCTGTGATTATTTAAAAAAAATTAAATTAAAAATATTTTAATTTTTTAATGGTCCCTAAATTTATTGTACTAGAACCGACTGTTTTTAAAGTAATTGTGAACCTGAACGTCCTCAATTTAATAATTCTTATATTGGAATATGATGGACAATCGAATTAGACAGAAAAACATATAGTATTCGTCGGAAATTAGATCTCTTCTGTGTAGTCTTTATAGCTGATAAAGCGCTCAAAGTTCGTTTTCAATATTATTATTATTGTAGTGCGCTAAGTTATGGTTAACGTATGTGTGATAACTGTAAATTAACCTAAATACGACACTGAACTTTCGCAATCGGTTGATAAGGTTTGTAAATTTTTCTATGATGAAGAAAACTGAGAAGTGTCCTGTGTGCAACGACATAACGTTGGTAATGAAAATAATAATTTTTAGGGGCAAAAAACGTTTCGAAATAGTAGACAAACATAAGAAAAAAATTAAAAAGCAGTGAGATAAGTCTTTTCCCAATATAGCGGTACGTGGTTTGAGAAAGGAAAATTTCCTTTACAAACAATTCTTTGCTTTTCTCCGTTTTGGTGTTTATTAAAGCACCGCGTCAAGAGTTGTATAATGAATTATTTATTTTTTTGTTTTGCGTAGAAGGAGGAAAAATCACTACCAACCGCTATCTGCCCGCACAGATGGTAGTGTGGGACTCTCAACCACTAAAACACCTCCCCCCTTCCCATCCTAGGGGCGGCCGGAATCGCCTCTCGACATAACATCGGCCAGCCTTGGGTGTCGTGGCAGCAGATTACCCCTGTCTGTTACCCTTCCCGTTTGGGCTCCTGCAGCGGAGCCCCCGTTTGGGGTCCTCTAGGCATCCTTAGAGCGCGGCGTCTCACCGCTTGTGGGAAGCCGACACGTTCCTCCTCCAAGAGGCTGCCCTTCCCGCCCTAAACCTACCGTAAAGGGGCGGCATGCGCATTTTAAAATGCACCAGTGCCCTTCTCCCACCCGCTCGCGACCTCTCAAATTTAAGAGGGGCCCGAATACTTCATCGGAAGTACCCCGATCCAGTACACTATGTACTATGTAATGAATTAAACATAAATTCCCATGCAGTTGTCGACTAGTTTAACTATTTCCGTGAATTTTTTTTTGAATTATTCTCTTCAAATCCGGTACCGATAGGAGGACTTAACAGTATCGTTGAAATCGACGAAGCTAAATTAGGAAAGAGAAAATATAATATAGGCAGACCAATTAATGGTGGTTGGGTTTTCCGTTACATTGGGCGAGAAACAAAAGCAGTATTATTGGTTCCTGTTACAACATGTGGACACGGCACCTTAGTGCTTTATCATACAAAAGTATATATATTCTTCCCGGTACAATAACTTTTTTTACCTCCGGAACCACCATCAGGTTATATCATCAGAGGGAGATGAATGAATTGTAGCGTGTGTGAAAAATGCCATGCCTGACCGGGACCTCCGGATGAAAGGCCGAGACGCTACCACTCCGCCACGGAGGCCGGCATGGAAGACACATTTTTGCAAGACGAGAGCTATCAAAATTTAACGGTGAACCACAAGTATAATTTCATAGATCCGGACACGGGAGTTCATATACAGACAATCGAGCGTACGTGGCGCGAAGTGCGTTCAAACGTTCCTCGGTATGGAAATTGTACGCATCATTTCTACGGGTATCTCGCAGAGTTCTTTTCCAAAAGAAAATATAGAGACTATAAGACCCGAGTTCATCACTTATTATCTAGTTCTTGCTTCATTGTATCCTGACTATATGATGGAGTTACGCAAAACAGCTGATAACGCTAATGCCATTTTGAAAAAGAATTTTTTACATTTTGAACATTTTTAAATGATGACGTTTAGGCTCATAATTACCGTGTTTAATTTTAAAGTACACAAATTTTTCTGCTTAAACCTTATTACATCTTTTACACAACATTTTACTTTATTACATCAAGATGTATTACATATTTCTTAGAATTAAATTCTCCATGATGATGTAATGGTTGGATAAGTAATACAAACAAAAATAAAAAACACAGGTTGGGAAAAATAACTCTTCATTTTGCACGAATGCTCTAGTTTTAGTTAAGGAATTTATTCGCAGTAATTATATGTTTATTTGGTCATCCGCCGACTCTTGTGACGAAGTAATAGTGTCTCGGAAAACTGGAGTTCGAACTTGGAATCCCGATCAGAGTACAGAAGTTCTCATACGCTAAATAATGTTCACATCATATTTGTGCGTACAAGATTAAAAAAAAAAAAAAAGGTTTATCTTGTAATCTAATATGCCGAGATTTGTACCTTCAAAGTTTTATGAACTGATTAATAAAAAGAAGCATTTTCATGACATTTTAAAAATATTAAAATCACTAAATTGACAAAGGTTTTTGTAGATTAAGTAGCAGAAGTTTCTGAAATTCAAGTGGCGAGTTACTGTTTAAATTGTTATCATTGTTATGTTTAAATTATTTATCCTTTTCTAAGGTTAAATTTTGCGCATTTATATACAGGCTGCATATTTATTTCTTTGTCACAGTAATGAAATAAAATTTATATTTCTGCAAATTTTTAATTTTCATAGAATAGATTTTACCAAATGACCACGGAGAGCTCACGCGTTTGTTTGTTTGTTTTTTTGTTTGTTTCATCGCCTCAATTAACTAAAAAGTATGTTTTAAATATTTATTTTAAACAATTTTGATGCTAAATGTTGTTTATAGAAAAGAGGCTATTCACGTGTATTCATTTTTTTTTTAATAATATAAAACTGATTTCAAAACACAACATTTTAAAAACAATTTCACCTCTCACATGCAGTTTTTTTCTTTAACGCTAATTATCTCACTCCACTTGTAGTAAAAGACTAGTAAATATTTATCTCCCGTTGTGTACTACAAAATGTTTTCAAAATGTGAATTATAATGAAACAGCTTGTGAAAAGAACTAAGGTAAATACGTTTTTTACTCAAATTTATTTCTGTAATTGAGTTTGCTTTGTTTAGTAAACGAAATGACTGTCCTGGTTATTATCAAGTTAGAGATAATGTAAGAATTTAATTTTCTATTTCTATTCTAAATAAACTGCAATAATATATTTATTTTTTCCTGTTTTTAATCAGTGGTATAGAGTGATTATAATATAATTTTTTAAATTGACGGATAATTAAAAAATTAAATGAAAAAATATTTTTACCAGATAATAAATTTTAAATAATGATAATAAAAAGATAAATAAAATTCATTATTGATTTTTATTTAATTTTAATTTGGAATACGATTTTGAAAGAAACTTTATTATTATTGCAAAAAACTTCATAAAAATCTATATACATCTTATTACAATGACCTTGCATCTCTATAGAATGCGTATTATAAAATTTATGAAGTTATACATAATACTCAACAAAAATTATGAAGCAACTTTTTTTTCAGATAATCTCAATAGAATTCCTTATTTTGTAAACAACCTCCCACGTTAAAAATATTGTTAAAATTCCAGGAAGGTTCTTTTCTTCCTGTAAAGATAGAATTTCTTGCTTTAGCAATATTTTAGCTGATCAACGATAAGTTGTTGATCAGTAATGTGCTGCTCATTTGGAAAAAAATATTCTGGTAGCTGGTTTCAGATTTTTTACACGCTACAAAATTCATTTGTCATGTAACGTCATGTCATTTGTAGCGGCTACAGTTTGGCCGTTACTCTGTATTTTCGAGTAAACCAGACTGATTACGGTTTCGAGTAAGCCGTAGTCAGTCTGGCGATGAATGGGTTCTCACTAATCACCGCTTTTAAGAAAAAAGCGTGGGTGATATTCTCTAGTATATCACCCGTGTTGCGTGGGTGATAGAGTCTGCGTGTATAGATCTGTAAGTTCATGGACAGAATTTTGGAACTTATGGAACCAGTGCATTCTGTTAACTAGTAGTAAGACTATTAATGGAGCTATTCGGGGATTTCGTTTTCTGTTAAGTAGCGGAGCTAGAAATCTAATGGCTGAGATTTCTAATAGATAAACACAGTATCTATAACTTTTTCTTGAAATCTAAATTCAAATATTCCGCTAATATAACTATAAATTTCACTTTTTAGTCGGAGAATTTGATTAATATTGTTCTAATATTATGAATTTTTTTTTGCGTAAGAATGAAAACCACTTTATTCTTCACTTTCCTTAATTAACGTATTCTGAGAAGCTGGTTTTTTTTTGAAAATATTCTAGTTACTCTTGGTTGTTGCCATTTTTCGAATGACTTGTGAATCATGTAAGAACGATTACAAACGTATTTTCATGTAATATATATTCATCCTAGGAAGATGATTTTTGGATACACGTTTGTGTCCCTGTAACTCCAGAACATCTGCACCAAAGTTCATGAAATAGATATAAAGTGATTTTTTTTCATCGTCAAAGTGGCACCAGATATACGGAAATTTTAAGACAAAATAATACGGGAAGCGGAAAACGCTGTTATATTAAAAATCAGAATGACGGATAGTAAATGTTACTTTCATGTCCAAGAAGCGCGCACTATGAGGTTTTGAAACTGCTGTACGATTTTAACTCGATTACTTCCGAATTAAATTTTGTGATCAGTAGCGTCATATTAATAGTGGAAAGGTGACTTCTTTATTGTTTATATCCAATATTATTGACAAAATTTTGGTTTAAATTTATTTATTCACATCGGAAACTACAAGCTGATTCACATTTATAGATAAATGTTGTTTTTTCACTATAATTATTGATAATTTAACGTGTGAGAGCAAAATGTAGTAAAAGATCATTTAAAACGCATTTATTTAGTTATACGTACATTTCAACTATAAAAAATCAAGCTGATAATTATAACTTGTGCTATTTTGTTTACAAATAACCATCACTAATATCTAAAATTAATACAGATTCATATAGTATCACTATTTAATAAACTTATCAGACAATCTACCAGCTCCAGAAATTAATTTTCCTTCAAATTTTTTCGTAACTTCCCCAGGTGTGAGGAAGTTAGGTCTTCTTCCTTCTTTCTTTCTTTCTTTATCTGTTTAGCCTTCGGAACTACCGTAAGGTATTACTTCAGAGGATGAATGAGGATGATGTGAATGAAGTGTAGTCTTGTACAATCTCAGATCGACCACTCCTGAGAAGTATAGTTAATTGAAACCCAACCACCAAAGAACACCGCCGGTCTCCGTAGCTGAATGGTAGCGTCTCAGCCTTTCATCTGGAGGTCCCGGGTTCAAATTCTTGTCAGGCATGGAATTTTTCACACACGCTACAATTCATTCATCTCATCCTCTGAAGATGTATATCTTCTACCGTTAAGGTATCTTAACGGTGGTTCCGGAGATTAAAAAAAAAAAAAAACACCCGTATCCACGATTTAGTAGATACCGGTGTTCTTTGGTGGTTGGGTTCTTCTGCACATGCCCAATGCACTCTGGCTTTTCAATTTCTGTAGCACCAGGGGCCAGTCCCTTTATTTTTTTGAAACCTTACTATCACCATCATTTATATATTATTTTACACCATTGATACTTTCAGAATTCATTGATTCATTGATTTAAGTATCATTGATACTTAAAATAGCTTCAGCTCCTGCGACTCCATTCCTCAACTAACTCCTTTACAATTCTTATGACAACAGCCACTTGTTAGCTTTTTTCCTTAATCTCAACTGTTATTGTTTTTCAGCAACCGTAAAAGAATTTAGGTAGCACCTAAACATTTGTTACATTTGCAGTATTTAAAGAGGTGTGAGAAACAACACCACTTAAGACTCTAGCTTCCTCTTTTCTGCCACCTACCATCTACCGCTACAGTAAGATCTAGACTTCCTTGTTTACCATACTAGGTCTAGTGGTTAACTCGTCATCGAAATCAGCTGATTTCGAAGTCGAAAGTTCTAAGGTTCAAATCCTAGTAAAGGCAGATGGTTTTTTACGAATCTCATACTTTCTAGAGCAAACTTTTAGCAGCCTCACAAATAGTGTTTATGAAATGACTAAATTTAAAGGGTGGCTTGGCAAGTTCATAACAGAACAAAATATTTTCGTAGAACTGTACGCTTTGCCAATTGTTCTCATGGTATACACTAGCCTAATGTTATATTCATGGCCTTTCTCAACTTTCTCACAAGTTCTAATAAATTTATTTCCATGACACTTTATACATTCTAAATGAAGTTTTGAAGTTAATCCTAATCGATTTCTAATATCTTAATAAAAACATAACTCACCACTAAAAAAATTACACAATTAATAATAGCAGTAGGCTAACAATAAGGTACAATTATATTGCCGTTTTCAAGTTTATCGTTTATCATTTCAGATACCTTTTTAAGAGAAATAATTTTACCTGAGAGGTTTGCTTTTAGAAAAAAGATGATGATTTGTTTAATGGGCCAGCCTTATTTTCTGAAGACACTACACTAAGTAAAGCCTGTTTTATCGACCTTCCACCAGTATTTCCCGGATTTCCCTTTCGTTTTTTAAATAACCTGCTTCTTCTAGGCATATTTAATTTATTAAATTACAATTAAAACTTAAAAAAGATACACTGAAAAATGAGATACTAACGAAAACACTGCACTCTATAACCTAAAAAACAAAACATACGCGTTATTCTTACGGAAATTTAAATAAATAAATTTGAATAGCTATGAATTCAAAAAAAATTTCCCTTTATTCATAAAAAAATTCCCTCTTCAACCTTTGTAATCGGGTAATTCGAATGAAATATATAGAACTTATATATCAATACTAACATATTCTGAAATAAAGGAAAATGAGTGAAGTCTTTTATGTTCTAAGTAGCAGCTGTGCCGGGTTCCGTGGCGCGAGTGGTAGCGTCTCGGCCTTTCATTCCGGAGGTCCCGGGGTTCGAATCCCGGTCAGGCATGGCATTTTCACACATGCTACAAATCATTCGTCTCCAACCTCTGTGTAATACTTGACTGTGGTTCCGGAGGTAAAAAAAAAAAAAAAAAGTAGCAGCTGTGATATGTAAAAAATATAAGTTTTTTTATATTTAGAATGTTTATGGACACGAGTTGATTCGTATAAATATAAACGTAAACTATAAAAAAATAGAGAAAACTGAAAATTGATTTTTTCAACCAAAATTGTCATGTCTGCTCCACTTAAATCTCATAAATCATAAGTCTCATATTTCAAAATATTAGTAAAAATTTCAGAAGTCTCCAATATTGTACTAAAGATATCACATGAATTCATTCATAGAGTTAGTTTATTTATGCACGGAAAATCTTGCCAAAGAAATATTTAGTTTCATTTACTTGTAAAAAATATTTCTTATTGTTTTTGGTTATTATATATAAGATCTAACACCTGGAATATTATATTATCAGTGTTTATATGCCATTCCTAATTTAAAAACAAAGAAATAATTCAAAATATACGGAAAGTAAAAATTTAAAGTTCTGCTCGATATTTCTTTATTCAAGTAGTAAAAAGTTTTCAACGGTGACATTATAATCTAACAGTCTGCAAACGAATCACCAAGTGGGAAATAGTGTTTCATGAATAAATTAAATTGTTTTACTCACTCGCTGTGAAATTACTTATGGTCAAAAAATGTTGACAATGTGACTTTTGGTATCAGCCCTAATAATTTTCAAAATATTGGAAGGATAAAAGAGTCTGTTACTTCAAACGCGTACAACAAAATATTTATTATTTGTTTGTATTTCTTGGTGTATTAGGAATGTTCGAATTGCATCTTA
This sequence comes from Zanna intricata, assembly GCA_010016005.3. Lineage (NCBI taxonomy): Eukaryota > Metazoa > Arthropoda > Insecta > Hemiptera > Fulgoridae > Zanna > Zanna intricata. The sequence continues at coordinate 663 of JAAAKQ030131393.1, read as the reverse complement.
CAGCTTTCCCATATTTATTATATCAGTAATAAGTTTAGATAATCAACGGGTGTTTTTAATAGAATCAGATTTTTCTAAGAGGTTCTAAATAACCTTTTAAGATTATATTTACATAAAAATAAATTGGTCCAAAACTGAACTGTATAATATCACTGCATTTTGAGCAGATTGTATGATATCAAAATACGTAAGTTAAATTGGTAAAATGGCTTAAGGAAAATCATTAGAATCCTACTTAAAAGTAATTTATTTAAAAAATTATTTTAATATTGATTAAACAATTAAATGCTAATAAAATTTAAATGAATTTTGATGAATTTATTAACTAATGAAAAAATACTGATTTTTTTTCTGCCTCTTAGTTTAACATGTTTTTAAATATGTGTTCAAATTATTAAATTTTATCTGTCTTTTATATTTTTTATATTATTATCTTTTATATTATAATTATTAACTCTTTTGTATGTTTTATTTATCTATTTTTCTCACATTTCTACTTCACTTACACATACGGACGTCATGTATTTTTATTTTTTATTCTGTTATTCTCCCTCTACGAATCATGAGACCTTGCCGATGGTGGGGGGGGGCTTGCGTACTCAGTGATACAGAGTAGCTGGACCGAAGGTACAACCATGTCGGAGAGGTACCTGTTGAGAGTCA
>JAAAKQ030131360.1:0-13479 GCA_010016005.3 Zanna intricata | reverse complement strand
TGTCCATATTGTTTGATTCTCAAAATGGATAAGTGGCTAAAAACTGGAAGTCTTAAGAGAGCTGTGACAAGCCCTGACATTCAACATACCAGTTTAGCACTTTAGTACTTACAGAAGGGACTCCTGTTAATGTACAGTAACTTTCTATAGATCACAAGTCTCTAGAGACAGTACTAGATATATTTCAAAGTTAAGATTGACAATAAATAAAGTTTGACAATAAATAGACCTTAAAAGAAACGAGACACATTTTTAGGAGTAGGTATGGAGTTATCAGGGGAGGGGTACTCATAAATGAAAAGTTTTATTAAGAGGTACGGGAATGAAAAAAAGGTTGGGAAGCACTGATCTAAAGGAAAAAGTTGTTCACACGTGACTAGATATCACCGTACTTACGGGTGACAAATGTACTTGGTATTTCTGTACAATACTTGAGAAAATTCCCTAAATCCTTTGAATTTACCATTTTTTTTTTTTTTTTTTACTGATCATTTTCAATAAAGTTTTGTCTCAGTATTAATTCATTATGTGGTCGTTCTTAAACGTAAAAAATGAACTATTACTGTTACAACAAAATAATAATTACGTCGAAAATAAGTTTATAAAAAAATTATGTATAATTATATCTAAAATTTAAAAGAGCTTTCATAAGGTATTTCCTTCCGTTTTACAGAATTGAAAACAACAAATGATCATGGTTTGTTAAATAAATATTAGTTCAAGAAACATGGTTTATTTTATTTATAAATTGACTCTTCTTTTTTTCTTTCCTATCATCATAGCTCTAGATCTAACTATGCTGCAAGGAGGAAAGTATGGTAATCAGCCAAATAATGGGTATGGTTTTTTCTTTTAATTTTTCGATTTTCCATGACGCACGGAGGTGGGTCATGGAAAATCGAAAAATTGGCACCCCCCAAAAAAAAAGTTGTGGGTTAATATTTGTACGTATTTATTTACATGAGTTGGCGTATCTGAAGTTTAATTAATATTTTTTTACTGAATTAATAGATTCGGATGAAATTTGGCACAGAGAGTCGTGTATATGGGGCAGTTTGTTGGGAGAGGTTTGGGGACAATATTTCCATTGGGTGGGGTACATAATTCTTTGGGATCAATTGTTTCAAAAGTTTGCAAACATAACTTCATTTTTTATTACGCTTTTTATTAAGAATTTGAGTACATGCATACTCTCAAATTATCCCCTTCCCCAAAAATTAAAAAAAAGCTACCCTTTTTATTATATTTTTTTTTTAAAAGAGAGTTAGTTTTTATATATTCCTAAGTATAGTAGTAATGGAAGTAGCTAAAAAAAAAAAAAAAAAAAAAAAAAATGACAATATTGGAGAAGCCGATCAAAAAAAATTTAGATTTTTTGAATTTTTAAAACTTTTTTCATGTATCATTATTTTTCCACTTTATAAGAATAAATAACCAATGCCAGGAAAGTATAACAACTTTATTACCAGGAAGCTACTAAAATAGCTTCTTGAAGCTATTTTCAGTTAAAATTCATATTACCGAATTTCATTTTAAGATTTTTGTACAAATTCCATTACAGTTTAAGAAGAACTTCAAGTAAATCTGACTGCTGCAATTTACTTTTGTTTTGATGAATTATTGCAGACAATTATAAAGAGAAATAAAAAATGTGTGCGTGTGTGTGTGTATAGACATATACCGGATGATATGTAACTATGGAAAAGGTTTATATACTGCATTTTTGAGAGGTATTTGGAGGCAGAAAGAAATGGCATTTTACATGGTTAAAAAGAATCAATTTGCATTATGGTAGGTTTTAATTTTTGTCCAATGACAGATCCATCATGAATCTGCCATATTGAATCAAACTTAATTTTTTATTTTACTATTATTCTAAAATCTTTATCAAAAAAAGTCTTATAAATAAATAATTTAGAATGTTTTTTTGCAATGGGTTATTTGACTGACTGATAAATTTCTTTGTATTTTGCAATAAAAGTTTAACTGTAGCTTACTTATTTCATACGTTTTATATATTTTTAGTTATAAATTTACTATTATAATGAATTTTGTTAAGAAATCTGATTAACTTTCTTAACACTAAACTTTGATTATACATCAATTGATTAATGTTTAACAGAAACAAAAATAATGTTTATAATTTTCCATTTATAGTCAAGGAAACTTTATCTGAATAATGCTTTGTTTTCTAGATTAAAAGTTTGTTACGCTTTGTTAGGTTCATCCAAAATAGATTACAATGCTGCACAAATGACAACAAGTGTTAAACAAAAATTTTTTAATCATTATAGCGTAACTTAAAAGTAATCTTTTTTTAATATTTTTGGATAGAGAAATAATGAAAAAATTTTTTTTTAATCATATTTATTTATTTCATGTATATTATATTATTCATATATATTCACTATTCCCTGTCATATATATTCACATGGACGATAGTCGTAATGGTTGCATGTTCACCAGATTATCAAGTATAATTTATATTATTAGTTATATACTAATAATTTATGTTATTAGTTGTATATACTCGTTGATAATACAGAAAGCATGAATTTAAAAAAAAATAATCATATGAAAACAACATAATAAAAAAAACAGATTACAAAAAATAAATTATAATTAATAATTAAGAATTTTTAATTAAAATTAATATTTAAAGAATTAAAAAATTAATGAAGAAATAATAATTTATTTAATCTAATAAATAAACATTACTTATGAAACACTAAAAATATAATTCTTGTATAAGTATTTATAGAATAATAATTAAACAACTATTGACCAAAAAATGAAAGAAGTATCGTTTTAGGCAACCCATTTTAAAAGTACAAAAGCTAGCTTTTCTTTCTTTTCTTTCTAGCCTCCCAAAACCGGACCCGAATGTAAATATAACACAGTTTTGGTAGCTGCCTTTGTCTCTAACCCTAGAAAAGAGCTAAACCAGTTCCGGTTATACCGTCCTCAGCCGCCCTGCTCCAGAAGCCGGGACTCGGTTATCTTCTTCGCCTGCCTCAAATAAGGCCCCTAAATATGAGGATCCCTACCGGTACTCAGTCTTATAGGGTAGAGGATCAGGAGTCCCCGTACTTTTCGTTGTCGCCCATCCACGCAAGTGCGGACGAATGATAGCTCCACAGAAGGCTTTTCATAACCCCTTTGCACCACATTGTCCTACGCGACTCCATTGTAGTAAGATCCGCTATTTGTGGAGCATATAGTAAATGTTTTATCAACTTTTGATGGCCAGAATGTTTTATAAGCTTTATTAGTTGGTTGAATAAAACCGCTTTAATTTTTTTTTTTTCTGAAACGGACATTTTTGAAAAATTGAAATTATGTTAGAATTTAATTAAAAATATTTAATATATTAAATAACAATATACCAGTAAAATTATTTAAATATTAACTATTTCATGAATATAATTCAAAATTTTCTTAACGTTTAACGTCATAATTTATAAAAAATGAACTTGTAATAGGAAAAATGTAACTGAAAACCAGGAAAAAATCTTTGAAAGATACTAAATTTCCATTTTGTTTTAAAAAAAATGACAATAAAATAAAGTTACATTACTTTGAAGAATGTGGTAATAACTTGTTAAAGTTTAGAAAGCTTAGATGACGCGCAAGATGAAGATGGGATTGCTGATCCTACGACATCCTTTTGAGCTACATTTTCCCCTCCAACGCATTATTAACAATGCTAGCACTACTTCAGAAATTTCGGGTAATACTACTGTCCATCCACGTGTTACGCTTTTTAAAAATTGACGAATAATACGTATTCTAATAAAATTTAGTTAACAAAAAACAGAAAAATTTATTTAATTACATCGACTAAGTAAGTAAGTAGGTAAGTAAGATCGACCAAGTCAGATACACTGATCGACTAAGTAAACAGCATATATAAATGCATATGTAACAGTGTATATATAAACAGCATATTTAAATTTCAATTCTCTTATAATTCTTTAGTAAATATTAAACTATTTTTTCTCCTATGACATTACCTTTTTCAAGTTCAGCTTGAAAAAGGTTGAAAAAGGCTTTTTACTTTATTAGCTTATTTTCAGTCATACTTTGTGACAACGTCTTAAAATAAATTATAGAATTAGTACATCAGTTAATGAAAAATAAATTCAAATTAGTAGTATTTGGTTTATTGTTTTTATTTTTGTTTATAATTTATGAAAATTGTAGCTTCTACTAAATTATAAACTGTATTGTATGTAATTAACAAATCACTAGCTAGATGGAAGATGAATATAATCTTCCATCGTTATGGAAGATCATAACATAAAGGGCCACGCATAATGAAGAAGGGTAACTGCCGCAAATTCATGTTAGTTTGATTTTCATTCCACATGCTAACATTGTGCGATACCTAGGGCAGCATCTGGATCGCCGTTTGATGTAAAGGATTCAAGTCAGACAGAAAAGGACGCAGCTTAACATTAAGTTCAGGAGATGTACTGGTGGTGCAGCACAGCTTTGATGGTGTATCATTTTCTAACAAGCGATTCCAGAACAAACTATTAAGAAATATAACAGAAGAAATGTGTTTTGTGAAAAACACTGAAATATACGATTATCTGAGATTACCAATAATTCAAGAAGAGATACAGCGATTTAGTATAACATATAAGATGAGACTTAACCAACATGTGAACTGGCTCGTGGTTAAACTCCTGCACAACAGCGAGTACATAGGCCCCTGAAACGACTACATATATATATTACATCTGTAAACTCTCAGAGATTTGAGGCCAATCAGCTATCCTAAGGTGTTGTGAATCGTCAAAATTCTTTATTTTGTTTCGCCATTTAATTTTGTTGGTTAATTGATTTGTTTCTTTGTTTGATTAGTTATTTCGTGTGTGATTGATAAGACAATTTTTTGGTGTTTTCTTTGCTGTCATATACTGAATTTTATCATTAATTCTTGGGAGTCATCTTTGTAAGTATTTGTTTATGTTTAGTATGTATTATCTATATATATATATACTGTATAAGATACAGTCGCCGCCAACTAACAGCAAGCTTGAAATGGCGACGATTACTTACCCAAAGTGAGTTGTATCATGTTTATGCTATTAAGAGATGACTAATCACGATGTGGTAATGTTTCAGCGAATAATAGTATAGCGGTGACAACCAGGTTGATCATCCAAGCTCGCCGTTACGTGGCGGCTATTATACATATAAGTATGCATACATATAGTATATAGTTATTTGAGTGAATTCAATGAAAATTACTCTGCATGTATTTTTTTTTTTTTTTGTGTTCAAATTTACTCATGGTCTCGGAAAATTGGAATGGATTTTAATTAAACACTTTGGCGATAAAAAATTAATTTTAATATTCATTATATTTTATGTTTAATATTATTTTATTCTTATATTCCATTGCTACGTATTCTTTCAATTTTCAATTTTTTTTTTTTTTTTTTTTTAGTAAAAATTGCAGATTTGGGATTATTTCAGTTACCTATAATTACAGATCTACTTGAAAAGATTTTAAATGATCTCATACTAGAAATTAGAAAAACAGATTATTTCTGCTGTCTTTTTTTTATGAATGAAAGTTAAATTATTCAAAAACGGAATTAATTATGCGCTAGCTTAACTTTTATTTATTTATTTAATGTATAAATTACTTATTTGTCTCATAAATAAGAAGTAAAACTTATATCTTATAGCCAAATCGATAGGGAATATTGGCAAAGTTGGATTACTTTAACAAAAGTATTCTCATCTATCTTCGTTACATCCTTGAAGTAATTCTTGAGATAATACTCTTGTTGAAGTTTTTTCCTGTGCAGAATTAGGACTGTGGATTATTTGATACGGTATACGTATCTTAGCTTCTTTACTGTGATGCAATGATAGTCTACATTACGCTGATCGTATTATAGGTTATCAGCTTTTAAAGTAAGAGTTTATCACTAACAGCTTGATGGAAATCATTACAAGAAAAATGAATAAATTTAAATTAGTTGTTAGTAATTATAGTTGTAATTGAACATTTCCAATAAGTTAGATTCTGATTAAAATTTTATAGAGCAGATATTTTATAATGTAGTATTTATTTTTAAAACTAATATTTTGTAATTTGTTTTGAAATAAAACTTGTGTAAATGTTATTTAATATTATAACGGTGGTCGTCATAAGTTTAAAATTCCGTCGACGTGAATTTAAACTTATAATACATATATAATTACACTTAATAATTGTACACTTATGGTTAATTATATAGTTAGTTTATATAGTAGATTTCATATAATAATATACTTATAGTAAATACATATATGTATTGACTTAAAACCAAATTACAATATTTATTCATACATTTTTTACTTCTGAAATCCTTAATTAAAATTAATGGGGTAGGTTAGGAAAACGGCCGGCCTTCTTGGGGCTAGTGGTAGCGTCTCAGCCTTTCATCCGGAGGTCCTGTTTTCGAATCTCAGTCAGGTATGACATTTGCTACCCATCATCTGAAGCAATACCTAACCGTGGTCCCGAAGGCTATAAAAAAAAAGTTTGGAAAAGAAGTAAAACATTTACATGTACAGTAATTCTTAAGATTTTTTTTTTGAGATGGTTAGAATAACTTCTACTACGATCACATTCTTCTGCCATCAGAATAAATCTTAATTTACTGATTTGGTTTTCTAGAAAGGTAACAGTTTATAAAGTACTAAACGGTTATAGCAATGTATCAGTCCAGTACTTGATTCAGAGTAATTATTTCATCAGCATTCCTTGATAAACGTAGTAAACCAGTGTTCATTTATTTTTAATGTAAACACAATTTCAATTTTGTATCTTTTCTTCAAGTACTAAATTAACCGGCTACCCGATTGTTATGAAAAATATGATCTAAGAAACCAATATTAATCCATACTACTGAGGAATTTACTAGATTGCTTTATTCCTTGTTCACAAATATCAGTCTACCGTCAACTTAGATCTCCATACTCATCCGTTTGTTTTAGCCTAATAAATTTAGTGTCAACTGCTATTTTGGTATATCCTTCCCTTCATCTTCGTATTGCTCTCATGTAGTGTTCCACGATTTACAAACAAATATCAAATTCTATTCTCCAACCGACACACTAGTTAACAATCAAAATCTAGTTGTTTCAAATAATCCTATCTTGAAAAATTCATTCTCTCCAATCACTTTACCGTGCATAACGAAGGCCATCTTCAATTAATTAAGGTAGGTAAGGGACGAAATTTCAAGGGTTAGAGAGAAATTTAAAGAGATTTTAAAGTTCAAAATTAGATTTTTTTATTGATCCAAGCGATAAAGGCAACCACTTTTCCTGCGTCTTCAAATCTCATTTGACAGAAAGATTGGATTTTGATGATATTTCTGTGACACTGGACACTAAAAGCCGCCAATAGTAACAAAAAACTCGGGTCAGTGTCCTTTCATCGACTAACGATCGATGTAAAACCCATTTTGTTTAATTATGAGCTTAAGATTTATAAACCAAATAATTTTTCCTACTTCAGTGTAGGACACTGAATTTTCAGTGTCCTTCAGTTTTAACTGAATTAAAAATTCGTAGACCACAAACTGTATAAAAACAAATCATTTTAAAAATATAGGGAAAAATTAATAAAAGAATAAATCAAACTTAAAAAGGCAACTGCTAATAATTATTAAATGATATTATAAAAAAAAAACCATCAGAAAAAGAACAATTAGCAGACTGTTGTATTTCAATAATTCATTTTATTTCCTGATATTCTTTGGACGTGCAATAATGTTACGAGGAAATGTTTTACATTAAACAGAGAATAGAGAATTTATTTTGTCATTTCCTTGATGGTTAATTTCAAAAGTGTTTGAATTTTTTTTTTGACGTATATTCTGATAAGTTTAAACTTAATTTTTTTTAAAGTACTCATGATTCTTATGCGCTTGTGTGCGTTAAATAAAGAAATTCATCTAGAGGAAATTGAGTAAATTAGTATGCATATGTGTATAAGTTATCCAATTGTGTGTGCGTGCAAATAACAGTTACGTACAGTAGGATAGAGGACAGCAGTGAAACGAATATTTAGTCTTGCTACCTCAAAGCATTGAAACACTTGTTTGTAGCCGTACTCTTGGGAAATAGACTGACGTCCCAACATACATGGGGGGAAAGATAACTACAGTGTAAAGCAGAAAATGTCGGGAGAGATCGTAACACTCTGATATTTGAAATATTATGTTGTATGTAGTTAGTGTGATTATTACTTCGTAAAAGTTACTATTTTGTATGAGTGTTATATTTCAGACAAACAGGAAAATCTTTAAACATATTATAAAAGATAAAAAGCTCTTATAAACCATACATTTAAACATTTATTTATTTAATGAGTTTTTTCCTTACATTTTTTTACTTTTTGAATACAGCATATACTTCTAATCAAAAATAAGAACGTTCCTTCTCTACTGTCCCATACTCTATGGGACATCCTTGCAAATGAAAAATGTTGACCCTTTTTTTAATTATATGAATAACAGGTTGAGTTATTAAATAAATAAATGGTTGTTTCAAATAAAAAAAAAAGAACAAAAAAAAACGAACAATATTTTTCTTTGAGCAACTTCTTTTATTCTTAAAAGAAGAAGCTGGTCGGTCTGTTTGCACTATATTTTATTCCTTTGAACATTTTTCAAACGCCAAACTTATATGAGTATATTTCAGAGAGGCCTGATTTTTTCTCTTTGCATTTTTCTTTCCGAGAAACTAAAATGTTTGCTTCGTTTAAACATGCTTGTTAAACAAATGTTTATTGTTGCTTAAACAACTATTGATTAATTTATAACAAATGTTCATCGTATACTTGATATAATTATTAATTTACAAGGAAGTAAAATGTTAGGCATATTTTACTTATGATCAACATGATCTATTTTTAAAATTCGTTTTTTTTAACAAATTAAACAAATTTTAAAAGTTAAGTAATCTTTAAAATCGTACTGTAGTTTGAACTAATACTGGTAAATAAATTCTATATATATTTTTATTTATGTCATGAGCCTAAGTTTAAATTATTAATTTGATATCTCGTAACGAAATCCTGTTCTACTGAATGGGAATGCCTACGGTTTAATATTTAGGTGAAAGAAATTTATCCTGTGTAATTTTATTACATTCTGCTTCTTTCTTTTATTCTAGTTACGTATCTATTTCACTGCTGTTACATCAAAGGAACCTATCGCTTGTGAATTAATATTCAAACTTCCTACCGTATGGTTCACGGTATACGAATAAAATAAAAGGACAGAAAACATTTAAAATTTTATCTCAGACCATTGGGAAATTACATTTGGGTAGAGATGGTACTACATATAATGTTGGAATAGATTTTACGTTTGGGAAATGGGAGAGTGTAAACAATAAATGGATAGCAATTGAAGATAGAGAAGAATGGTAAGCCTGTGCAGAGGCGAATGTTGTAAACGTTAGAGTTACTAGCGCCTTAGAGTAAGTAAGAAATTTTGTTCTGTTAAGCTGAATCAAACCCTGAAGGCGTATTCAAAACACGATCAAAATCTAGTAGCGTAATTGTAATGAACATCATTCCGCTAACTACAAAAGCATCAAAGCTTGTTTGCATTTGTATTAACTTACGTTCCTACAGAATTATTTCATTGCAAAACAATGAAAACGATTCTACTTTGTACTTCTTGTTATGGTAATGCGGATTCCTAGGTTGAATTCTTCTATTTTCGAACACATAATAATTTAAAAATTAAACTTCATTTCTGTTTTCATAGATAATTTTTATAGTTTTATTTTATTTATTTTTTCATAACTTATTTGTTTCGTAAGATTAAAACTAAAATTTCTTCTCTGAAAAATCAACTACGCAGTTATTTGAAACTACCTCCATCTTCAGATTTCCATAGTTTCAGATCATTTGGTGTATCTTTATTTAATATAAGAAAAAAAAGTACTCCCGCATTCAAAATTCAAGATATCTTTATAACAAATAGTTTATTTTTTAAAATATTTACTGGTTGAAATTTATTATGCAAAAGAATAAATAATCCAACCACTCTCATCACTACTACTATTTACTATCTAACATTTGTTAACTAACTTCATAAAAGGAGGAGGTTATAAATTCAACTGTATTTTTTTTTTTTCTTTGTGTTATGCAGAATCTCCGACGTTAGAAAACCAAATTTGATGTTTTAATGTAATCGAAAAAGTATACTTTCATAATTATCCCATATAAATTTTAACAAAATCCAATAATAATCTAAGAAAAAATACAAAAAAAAAAAAACGAACGGCTTGACATCCTTAGCTACTGACTGCTCGCGCCAGTATCGTTCGCTCTGTTCCCTGTATGGCTAGGATATTATCAGGATAACAGTCTATATTATCATTGTTTAGTCTCTGTGGAAATATTCAAAGCATTTCTTTCCCTAAATTTCTTTCTTAAACAATCATTCCTTTCCTCTTTTTCTTGTCAATTTTCCTCTAAACTCCGTATGAATGCGCGATAAATCCGCCGTATAAATTCTCTAAATGCAAATGCGCGAGTTTGCTTGTTTCATGCAGTTGCCACTAGAATGCGATACATAGTAGTAGTATTACCTTCCCTTGAAAATATGTTGTCTTGCCAGCTATGGTAGACCAGTCCGTGGAATACTGGTTTTATATGACGATGTTCATGGGTTCAAATCTCGATTTTGCAACATATATTTGCTTCTATGAAACTAAGAAGACTTGCTACGTCAACCAGCTGGAACACAGAAAAGCTCTCTCTTCATCTGTTTAGCCTCCGGAACTACCGTAAGGTTTTACTTCAGAGGATGATGTGTATGAATATCAATGAAGTGCAGCCTTCTACAATTTCAGATCGACCACTCCTGAGAAGTGTGGTTAATTGAAACCCAACCACCAAAAAACACCGGTATCCAGCATCTAGTATTCAAATTTGTATAAAAGTAACTGCCTTTACTAGGATTTGAACCTTACAACTTTCGACTTCGAAATCGGCTGATTTGCGATATCGCGATAACCACTAGACCAGTCCGGTGGGCTACACTGAAAAGTTAGACGCTAGCGATACTTAAGGTCGCCGCTAGAGGCGCTCACTGACGCACAGTATAGACAGCGGCAGCCATTGTTAATGTTTGGCTCGTGCCTATATTATAGTGAAGTGAAGTATAGTACTGTTTTTAGTTTAAATGCTAAGTTTTGGTAGTAATTTATTGTTTTTAATCGTAAATGAATCGCGCTCACAATTAATAGACAAGCTTTTATTCAGAACTTTTTTTCCAAAAGACAAAAAGTTAATAGGCCTGTTTGTGTTGAAGTCAGCACTAAGTAATCTTAGATTAAGAGTTTAATAAAAAAAAAAAAACTTTAGATAATCTAGGTAATTTTAAAAATTGTAGGTTATGGACCCCCCCCCAAAATTATAATCTATATTCGCAATGAAGCGAGTTAAATATTGTAATTTTTTCAATAAATTGTATTCAGTTGAATTATAAACACTTTTTTTAAGCGGATACTCACAAATCTTGTCCAAATGTCTACTCACAATAATGAAACCTATGCACCAGATAGATTACTGAACCTCCTCATCATTTCTGTCACAGCATGTGGTTCTCATCATGTGGTCTACTTAATAACCTATTTGGGTCCAAATCAGACAAGGCGGGATGCCCTCTAAAGTTTTAAATCGACTAAGAGCGACGAACATCTGGCCTCTGGCAAGGTCTATTACTGCCCTGTCAACAGTTGTATCCTGCAGTTTGTGAATAGTTATAAACCAGTTTAACATTAAAGGTAACATTATGAGCTTGACATCTCCGTATCCCTTTGACGATTGGAATATTATACAAACTAGTGAAATGACTACGTAACCGTCAAAATCTTTCATTCTAAGACCGATAATCTTGGCATCAAATTTTATGAGTAAAACTTCCGGTAACTCTCCTTCCTCATATATCGAGTCAGATGATGAGAACATTGTTCTTACATTTCGATTGATAAAAGTTTTTCTATTAAACTGACACGATGAGCATGATTGTCTAGACTCTTATTTTCGTAAAAATCGACTGTTTTATCTTTTTATTTGTGATAGTCTAAGTTCTCACTGTTGAGAAGTCACTTGCGGAAATATTCAAGGTATTTCTTCCTACACTTTTTTTTAAACGATCATTTATTTCTTGGCAACTTTCCTTTGTCACTGTCTTACTTAAGATGGTGTTTAGTAGGCTTACCTATATTTTAGTTATTATATATATATTATGACCTAGAATACCACTAAAACTGAAATAAAATAATTTATAAAAGCTTAACTTAAAAACCGACTTCAACAAATAATAGTATTAAAAAGTTACCAATAATTATACTGTTATTTATTAACTAAAGTAAAAGTATTTACAACAAATATCTATTTTTTAAAAAAACCTATAAATTATATAATACAGATCCTATTTAATACAATGCAAAATTGGTAATAGAAATATTACTACAATAAAATGAGATCTAAAAAAATATAATACAAAAGTAAAATACGACATACAAAAATATGATATAAGAATATTTTATTGATGCTTATGTACATATTAGATCAGCCCACCGGGCTGGTCTAGAGGTTAAATCGACATCGCAATTCAGCTGATTTCGAAGTCGAGAGTTCTAAAGTTAAAATTCTAGTAAAGATAGTTTACTTTTATATGGATTTGAATACTCGATTGTGGATACCGGTGTTTTTTGGTGTACAAGACTGCAATTTAATCACATTTTCATGCATATCATCCTCATTCATCCTCTGAAGTTGTTACTTCAGATGATGAATTTACCAGCGTAAGGTATTCCTTACGCTAGTTCCGGAGGCTGAACAGAAAAAAAGAGAATTACATATATCTCTACTAAGTATATTATGCCTTAACGAACTCTAAATCAGGTATTTTCGTGAGAAGCTCCCTCTTAAATGGTCTTGAGATCCCATTTTACGTATTGGAATCTGGTGGTCGCCTAGTGGTCGGTTTAAGTACTAACTTTATGTAACTTAATGTTTAATTTGTGTTGGGTGGCACCGACTTCAAAAATAGAATTTGTTGTAAATATTTTTACTTTAGTTAATAAATAAATATATAATTATTTGGAAATTTTTAGTACTATCATTTCTTTTTAATAAATATTTTATATTTTTTACAGACCAGTGTATTCTATTATTTTCAATTTCTGGAGCATGAAAAATGTCTCTACTAGAGTGATATGTTCCAATAAGTCTAATAAGATGAGTGTTAGAGCAATAGCTAACTACTAGCCGTGCGAGGATAATTAGAAAATTTAAAATAAAATAAATAAATGCCCTGGTATAAGAAAAACTGTATAATGAGATTAAATTTAGAATAACAAAAGAGAGTTGAACAATAATTAATTATAAATTTTGAATAAACATAATTTAATAAAAAGTATTTAGAAAAATAAGAA
>JAAAKQ030131349.1:0-13479 GCA_010016005.3 Zanna intricata | reverse complement strand
ATTACCAAAAGCGCACTCCGTGCCTTATTTAGGTACTAAAATGTATACGAAAAGTAGTGGAGTTGAATAAATCCCGTTTTCTGACAGGATATTACACTTAATAACACGTAAATATGAACTCTGTCAAATGACGTGATCCGCATTTCTCGGTAGTTACGTCATTCTGTCAAATGATGGGAACAGCACTCTAAGTGTTAAACTTAGTTAAAAGAATTTCAGAATGGCTTTATTTTACCTTTAGCAAAGAAATCAGGGTGAAACTGTTTGCAAACTACAAATAAAAAATGAAACTTTCTGGCCCATCAAAAATCAAATAAGATGATAGTTTATATAATTATTTAAATTTTATTACGTTAAAAATATTACGAAATGAAAATTCATCATTTACTTAAAAAAGTTCTGAAAAATAAATTAATTTTTTTTTTGCTTGATGCAGTATTATCAACTACTGAAATTTGTGTTTGCATTTGAAGAGTTTTTTTTATATTTATTTATTTTCACTTGCAGAATGCATCCTGAAATTTTTTTTATTTCTTTGCGAGACATCATAATACACATATTACAAATAATTTAAGATACACAATTCAGGCCAGACAGTTGATAAAAACTGATTAGCAACAGTGAATCAAATGACACTGTGCAATAGCTTCAATAAATTTTTAGTATATATCTCTTTTTTCAGGCCAATCCTGGTGAGTCTGGTCTCTTCTGTGACAGAATTAATAGTGTTTAAAATAACAAATAATCTGCCAATTTGTTGTGATTAAATATCTTCATACATAATGTATTACAACCCTTGGAAAAGATATGTTTTTTAACATTACAGATCATTGATTAATCAAGAAAAGAGGTTTTTAAAGTCATTTTGCCTAAATTCACAATGAACTGTGTGAAATTTGTGGATCTACTATCTGCATCTAGAATAATACATCAGGGATCAATAGATTTATATGGGTAGCAACCTACTGTGATGACATCAATACCACTGATTTAAAGCTAATCAGTTCAGTTTTTCTACATAAATCTTCAGTCTCTTTTTAATATGCAGTACATTCATACAATGCTTTATAAGGACATTAATTTGATTTTTAACCATAACTGATACAATAAAATATTTAACACGGATAACAAAATAAAAGCTGCTATGGTTATCATTAAATTTTTTTAATTATATAGATTCTTCTTAAAAGAAATAATACCTGGTCTCATACATTCTTAACATTTCCTTGAATGTGCTGAAAGTCACTCAGTAATTTAAATTTGCTATGCAAGGCCACATAACATATGCAGTCTATAAGGATGTGGTGCATAGTCAAGTCGCATTCAGTTGCATAGTGGTGCGATTTTTGCCGACGTGAGGTATCTATGAGTAACTCTCCATGTCCTAATCGCAATCCACACAGGCCTACTTCCTCAGCAGAATATTTCTGCATAAGAGTCCCGTGGTAACACTCTATCTTCGATGTGTCAGAATTTATTATCTGTTGTAGTCATCCAGTCATCTTGCAATCTTCTTTGAAGTGAATTTTAAAGAAATTAATAAAATGAGCAATTGTAATTTTTTTTTTTTGAGTGGTGAAAGACAGTTACGTGCATTTTTAGCAGAAGAATCTGCAGATTTATTACGCAGGATTCACATGGCTAAGGATTAAGAAGAAATTCATTTGTTTTGACAATTTATTTCAGCGACTGTATTATGAACTTCAACGATGATAAAATGTCTCGAATACAAATCCTCTGAAGCCTGAGAGCACAACATGAATTGCTACAGATAAGGATATGACAATATTTTGATGTAATGATATTCAAAGCCATACTGATGGCGTACAGTTTAGCACTGAAGAGACTAATAATATCAGATAGACCAAACACAAAAGTTCTGTAATTTAGAACAAAAGCACATCCGATCATATCATATCATTCTGCTTCGACCCACCTATGTATATTACTGCATTTGTCTAAAATAGAAAATTATAAAATGTTTGCTGAAAGATGAGAGGAGTTAATTGTTTATTATCTATAATGAGGTCATAATTAAAATTTATTGGGTGGAGTCTCCATGGAGGATGGTAACTCCTCCGGTAGGTTTGGAAAATAGATTTATCAAAATTTATAAGGTACATTAAACGCTGGGGGTATGGAAACCTATTGATGCTGTATTATATAGATTGTATTAAGAACCGGGTTATTTGGTTGTCCTTTAAGTTGGGCAGAGTAAGATGCTAGCAGCTGGTCTCATCTATCCCAAAGTGATGGCTCACTGCAATCAAGTATGCTTACGACATGGCTTGATCTGAACACACTAATAGCATGACAAAAAAAAGAGTGAGGTACAGCATCCAGCATCTTAAGCACAGTATAATGTGCTGAAGAGTAGATGATCCAACCATAATCCAAATGGTACCTTGAAAAGAATGATAAAAACGTAATATCCATGACCACTCCCCACTTGGTGTTGGTAAGGACTCGTATCTAGAATTTTTAAAGATCTTGACTAACTGTTTTATTGTTTGACTCATGTAAGACAACTGTTGCAAAGCAAACCTAGAAATTTAATATCAGGAGCAAGAGCAATTGGGTCATTATTAAGGACTTGTGGAGTGAAAGTGTCTTGTAGATTAGAAAAGACTACAAATTTTGTTTTCTCATTTGAGAATGTGAAGTCAATGACTTTGGACCAAGTTTTAAGATGAGAAATAGTATTTAGTAGTAGTTGTCTCTTTTCAGCTGTAGCTGTTAAATGAGTCTATATGTATAGCAAAATTATCAACAAATAGAACACATGAAACAAGTAATTTAATAATACTGTTGATGACTATAGTAAACAATGAGGCACTTAATACAATTCCTTGAGGCATAGCATTCTCCAATGTGATGATACTCAACACAGATTCTCCAACATGTACACGGAATGTATGATCCATGCATTGTATTACCATGCATTCTTTTTATCATTGCTTAAGTTACAAATGTGTTACTTTTATTATTTCTTTATGTTATTTACTGTTTTCATAATTTTACTATTATTTTAGTATAATTTTCAGTCATATTTTTATTTCCAGCTGTTTGTGTTTGTGACCATATGTAAATAAGAAATAATAGAATTGTTTTACTGTAATCTAACTTTGGTCATCTTTTTATGAGAATAAAACAATCAAGTTATTTTTTGAATTATTTACTAGTTTTTTAAAGTATTATTGAAATGACAACTTGTGATATTAGTATAAAATGGCCAGTACATCATGTGTAAATGGTAGTGAAATAATTAATGTTTAAATTTTATATTGCATGATAAAAGAACATAAAGGTCCTTAATTAGTTTTTTGGTTATATTTCATAGCATAGATACAAAAAAAGTGAGCAAAATAACAAAGGTTTAGTGAAAAGAGGGGCATAATATGATTTTCCACTAAAATAAAAACTGTTAAGGGTTTAATGCTTGTGATAACTTGTTGAATGAAAAGGGAGCATATAATTTGCTGACTGAATCACCAATTTTTAATGTAATATTTGCATTTGAATCTTATATCTTTGAAATTCACAACTAAAAGTAATACAGAAAAGAAAACTAGAACAAAATACCTTATTGTCTACAGAAAACAAACATTAACAGTTTTTAAAAGTTTTGTAAATTTTGAAGCCATGTAATGTAAAAAAAAAAAAGGATTTAAATTTTTGCGAAAAATTAGGTTTTAGTATGATGAACTTACTAAATATAGTTGAAGAGAAGCTGCAACAACACTATGACTTTCTCAGACTTCACTTTCTCACATCATTAAAAGCTCCTACGAACTGGAGGCTGCAGTCACCCTAAATGAGAACGTGATGGTAAGAATGAAAATGTTGAACACGCTTTATTAAAGAGGTTTACCAAGGCAAGAACATTAAAATGCACTCATCAATTGTGGAATCCTAACGGTAAAAGCCTAATAATTTGCAGAAAAATTGGGTGGTCATGATTTCAAGCCAAAATTTGGTGGTTTTCTCATAAGAAAAAAAGAAACAACACTTTAAGAAAACATTTGGTAAAAAATTGGATGCTGATCAACCTTCTGCAAATGACAAGTAAGAACTGTGTTTCTGAGATTTTTAAAACTTCAAACCTGATGATATCTATAATTGTGATGAACTAGGATTGTATTTCAGATTCCCTGATTTGTCATCATGTTTAAAAAAAAATTGACAACTCAGGTGGTAAAAGGCAGAAAGTTTGCGTAACAGTTCTTCTCACTTGCAATATGAATGGAAGTGATAAAAATGAACTCTTAGAAACAAGCAAATAAAAAAAAAAATTGGGTGTGCTTAAGACCACATGTTGGAAGTGATAACTTCTATGACCGATTATATTATTATCAGTATTAATATTAGAGGAGAATAAGGGTCAACAAATTACACAAGTCAATATATTGTCAAAAAAATTAATAAAATCTCAACGCACCATAGTTGCTACCTCCCAGGTGGTGTGGAAAGGCAACATTTATAATTGTTTTACAGTTCTGTATAAATATATTTACGACGAAAATAATTATCATGTCGGTTATTGCATAATACCAAATGTGTACGCTGATAAAAAAAAACAATTCTTTATCATGTCAATTCTTAGAAATAATAATAATACGTTATTTTTCACGTCATGGAACACAGAATGTGATCCTGATAAGCATATTCATGTGATTTGATAAGGAAAAAGCACTTTATCCCATCATTTCTTGGAATTTTTTAAAACTGAATTTTTTTGGGGGTCTAATTCCCAAAAAATTTTGTAAAGTAGTCAATTTTTTTTTTGCTAAGGATTTAAAAAGTATAAATTTTTTTTGGGAGGGAGGTCGAAAATTAATGTCCCACCCAAAAATGAAAAAATATATTTCAGGAGGTAAAATTTTATGTCTACAAAAAATTTTTTGGAGGGAGGAAGTTGAAAATCACCCCAAAAATCTTTTTGTTTGGGGGGCCCTAAAAATAAAAAAAAAGTTTGGAGTTCAAATTTTTTGGGGGTGCCATTGATTAATCTCATTTAAAAACAAAAAAAAATTTTTTTTGGGGATGCAAATTTTTTGAGGTGACGTTAAATCTCAGTAAAAAATTAAAAAAAAAAATTTTTTTGGGCATCTATATATACGTATCACCTATTCCCTTTCTACGCACTTACTTGTCTATATATACTATGTATCACCTATTCTCTCTCCAAGCTCTGACTTGTGTCTACGCAAAAAGTTCATGACACGAGATTTTAAAAACATAGTCGAGTGAAAGTGCCCAACAGGCCAGTATAAGTTATCACTTCAAAATTCTAGATGTTTCCATATTTCCTTGCCTGTAAACTACCACTCAAACAAAAATGCATGGAATACATCAATTTCTTCTCTCAGTTTTTGATTAAATGGAATGGAAAATTAATCAGTTGGAAAAGAAAAAAAGCTTTATTTTTAGACAACTGAACAGCTCTTACATCAGCAAGCTATAATTTAAAATGCATAGAATTATTTTTCCCCCCCCATTGAATACAAAGGCTTTAATACTGCCCTTATATCAGAAAATTATAAAAATCCTATAAGTTTTTTGTAAAAAAAATATGAGGAGGATGATAATTGAAGATGAAGATGATTATACTGCTTTACTGACTCACTTTTGTTATGCACGAGTGATTCTAATAAGCAGCATCTACTATATTATGAAAACTATTAAAGTTATGGTTCTGGAACCTGTTTTATTCAATTTGTCAGGTTAAAAACCATAAGGAACCACCAGTTTACCACTTAATTTGGGTTCCAAGAATTTCAGTATGGTTTTATTTCACTTTTTGCTCAGGAATCAGAATGAAGTCTTTCGCTAATAACTCGCTAACAGAGGGTTTCTGGACCCATGTTTATATAAACTATTTTCATTATTTTTACTAATAGAATGATCTCAACAAGCGCAAGTAACATTACTTAAATCAGTCTGTGTAAGGAAATTCTGATTTATCTCTTTTTTAGAGAAAGCATGCAATTGTGGGATGTGTAGAGGATAAAAACAATTTGAATTTATCAAATAATTAACTGAGAATCTAAAAATTATATTAAGATTAAAGTGTTAGCAAAGAACAGAAAGAAAGAACAGTATCAAATCAAACGATTAATTAAAATAAGAAAAGTGCACGGATAACAAACTGTCATTCATTTACATACAACATAAAACTGGGAGGATGAAAAGATGCCACAGTAGTTCTGGCCAATTAAAATTGATCATGCTCCAGAGAAAATAATAATAATGAAGCAACATGGTCATACCAAAATAAGCAAATAATGTTGATGGCAGATTTTTGTAAACAAAAATTTTACACAATTTCTGATATAAAATACTGTACAAGCTGAAAATACAAGAACATTTATATCTATTAATAAATGGTAATGAATGCAAAGATAAAAAGAGGATGACATACCACATCAACCACTTCTGCCTTTTTCTGTGCATAGGCACCCCACAACAGGAAGACAAGTCCCTTATAATTATCACTAAGATGTTTAATAACAGCTGTAGTTAACTGCTCCCAACCACGATCTTTATGAGAGTTGGGCTTGTTTGCTTCAACTGTTAACACAGCATTCAATAACAATACACCTTGCATTGCCCAACCAAGAAGATAACCATCTGTTGGCAAGTCTAAAAATTTGTAGTTGTTATTAAGTTCCTTGAACATGTTTACTAAGCTGTGAAAAATATAAAATATACAAATAAAATAAAGTTGTGTAGAAAAATTATGCTAACATGAATTTGTATTAAGATAAATAAAAAAGTTTATTAACCTTTCCACTCTGTAGTTTAGATGGCATAATTATGAGACGATGCTATCCAGACTCAATAATTATATTACCTTGATCATCATTATAAACTGTTTAATTCACAGCATTTATTTTCTAAGATATGAAACATAAGTGCTAATACAAAAACTTCAGAAATATTTCTAATAAAAATATGAGATAAATAGTTGCAATAAAAATGATATAATTTAACTTAGAAACATACCTATCTAAATTGAATTAAATTTCTTTTGTATGCGTAAAAACTCATACTAATTATGAATTTAGCTCTAATACATACCTATTTTCATGAATGTGTTACTATGGCTTTTTTTCTGTACCTAAAAAATTTGAGTAATTTGTTTGCATTATTCTACACTGAATGATAATTTCTTTAAATCTTTTATTTTATTCTGTAGATCTCTATTCAGCTTATCTAAGTTTGAAAAAAATTGATCATTATGGAATAATAGTGTTTAATACTGGATTTCTTCATGAGATTTTAAATAGTAAATATTCAGCATATGGAAACTACAATTTCAATATATGTGCTAGGATAAACTGAACAAATCTTTAGACTGCCTACAAAAGAACCCCTTAAAAACTGGTCAAACATAATTCTGAAAAATTACTTAAAATTTTTTTTTGTGGGCTTAAAAATGTTATTATTTACTGAAATAAAATGCATACCCTTATGTTAAAAATGATTATATCATTCTTATTCTACATATCTAGATTGATTATAATCAATCTTATGACAAATTCAAACTCGTTCTATCAAAAATTAACAAATTATTATGAAACTTTCTTCTTAGAAAATAGTATAGACATTTGATAAAGAAATGTTTTCAGATTTTATGACTTGTAATAAACTGAAAGTGATTAGTAGAATGTGTAAAAAACTTCATCTTGCATATAAACTCAGCTAACAAGAGGAAAGGTCACTTGTTACACCACTCAATATACATTAAAAGGAGTTATTATAATGTACATGGTTATAAAACAGAATATACAATTTTGACTACAGAGAACTTGAGAAAAAATTAATATTTATGCAATAAGGAAGTTTAAATATAAACGGCAATATAACAAAATGCCCACTATGATTTGCTGGTAATTTAGCAAGTTAATAATAAGATTGATACAATAAATTGGAATTTAACACAATTGTTAAGCTATTAAAATTATCTGCACTCAAAATCAACAAAATGATTTTTACAACTTTTCTACAAAGATGTAACAGGTCTTCTGATTTAATTTCTGTGTTATTGGAATTGTTCGAAAAATAAGAATTCAATTGATTTTAATAAAAATTCTCATTAAAAAAAACACATTGTTCACTTGATGCTAAAGTGTAACAAAGTAGCATACCAAATACTATTCCTAACATTAATTTTAATGATAAAAAACAAAAGAAAAATGATAAAGCAGTTCTGCATACTTTCTTAGAAAGGATGGTTGTAACTGTGTAATTATTTATTTATTTAAATGCAGTGGTAAACACATCAAACTTTGACTGTAAACCAAGAACTTTGATATTCAGAATGTAACAAGTGAGCATGTTCAAAAGCAAATTGAGTTCTAAATTTGTAGCACCCATTTTTTTTTGCTTGGTAAGAATGTCTATAAATATAGAATGTGTACATATAAAAAACACATTAATGTGTGAAAA
Source organism: Zanna intricata (assembly GCA_010016005.3). Lineage (NCBI taxonomy): Eukaryota > Metazoa > Arthropoda > Insecta > Hemiptera > Fulgoridae > Zanna > Zanna intricata. The sequence goes on along the minus strand of JAAAKQ030131349.1, from coordinate 5,028 downwards.
TTTCTCTAGTTCCCACAATGCACAGATTGGAAATTGTTTTTTGTAGAATGTATGTAAAATTAGAGGGATACAAAAATTTGTATGAAGCCATTATATTTGAAAAGGTATGACAGAAATACAATAAGAGCCTTATCAGAAGTTGAGCAAAGTTTCAAATTGCTAAATGTAATGAACTTTTAATTTTTTCCTACTAACAGGAATGTAAGGGTACCTTACAATTCCTAAAGGTTAATTGTTTAAAAACTAATAAAACATGCAGCTTATGGCTAATTTTGATAAAAATAAACCAATCAAAACAAGTTGTTCATTCAAATAATTCATAAATTACTGATGCCATGTTTATATTCCAGTAAAAGTATGAGAGCAATGGTAGAGGTATTATTGCATTTTTTACATCAATGATTATAAACATACAGCTTTATAGTTGTAATATTCAAAATTATGTTTATAATTACATTTATAAAATATTCTGATGGAGAGATCTCAGCTTAAGTACTTATTGAGTATAAAGACATAAAATAATTATATTGTTTCTAAATGCAATTTTCTAAACAACTTATTTTTATGAAGATTATATACCACATGAGTGACAATAATATCCTACTACCTATTACAAGAGATGTGATGTCTTGATGCGCATCATCAAGTATTTGTTGACAAAAACAAATACTAAGCGATCAATGAATTCATAAAAATGAGATTTATGAAAAGATATTAAAACAATAATTTTTGAGAAGAAAACACAGTGGAAGGTGGTAACAATGACAGTGTTGAGAAAGAGATTAGCAATTAGAAATTTAAAAGCTTGGAAATGCTGTTCCCTTGAACTTGTTTTAAATTAACAGACATTTAAATATTGCTATACTTGAACTCTTCCTGACCAGAATGAATGCTTTCTACCCTTTGGAACAAGTAAAAAAAAAAAAAAAAAATGGCTAAGGGTTCTGTCTCTAAGCTAAGAAGAGTTCAGTCTCTTCCTAATTTCAAAAAAATGTTTTGTAATTGACTAAGATACTTAAATAAATATAACCTATCTGTGTTTAAAACACTGTCAAATGCTTACCTAGGAGGAGGGGGCAAACCCACTGGAACACTGAAACACAGACCTGTAAATAAAAAAAATTACATATATATAAAAATATGGAAATATATTAGGCTACTCCACAGTGATAGTAGTTTACAGTATTTATTCATAAATCACAATCAACGTATAATATGCAACAAATTTCTGCTTCAGTAGTCAGTAGGCTAGATGCTAAACAAGCTGGTCTTCAGCTTAATTAGGGTAGTTTTACTATGTGCTTATTTAATAGTTTTTTATACTTTTTGTTTATATCTTTATATGCTGTTTTCACATATTTAATTTCAACATGCATGTTGAAGGGTGGGATGAAGATATTATAGATTGTCATAAATCAGAGATAGAAATAATACAAAAATTTGTTACTAATAAATGTATTCAAAAAATAACTGCATTCAGGTGGAAAATCATCATTGTTAAGTCAATATTATTCTACAAATAGTTGACTTAATGAAAGGGAACATATGGAAATTAAAAAAAAGGAAAAAATTATCAGAACACTGCTTTAAATGCAAGTTATAATAATAAGTAAAAATGGTGATTTTAAAAACCAAATGTAATCTAAAAGTAACTGCCTAAAATCTGATTAATATCAGAGATAATGATAGAAAACCACTTTTCATGAGAAAAAAATAATAAGAATAAAGAGGCTTCACAAAAACGTTTTTTAATACGTAAGAGGAGGAAAAAAGATATTGATAAAGATACTGAAAAAAGATATTGATTCAAAACCGCTATACTATAAACCTGACAAGAGTTCAGATTTAAAAGAGAATGTATTAGTAAGAATTGCCATATACCAATACCATCTGAATTACTGTGATATCTGGCAAAATTACCTTAGATTCTAATAAAAATTTTATTTTTATCAGATTAAAGAAAGCAAGAGTAGAGAAACTTGAAAACTACTATGCTATAAGTTTACTCTCTTGTTTTGTAATTACTTATTGGTCATTTTCAGAAAAACAGAGTAGAACGTGAATTACATGAAGAACAGATTCAGTGTCAGAAAAAATAAGAGAACATGAAAAACAACTTTAGTTCCTTGAATCAATTTTTGAAGGCAACTTTTTTCCTCTAAATACTATAATTTGTATAAAATAATAATCTTACTAAGTATTCTGTTACATTAAATTTTTTTTACATATTCTTGTTTCGATCAAGAGCTAGGCATACCTTTGACTTGCAATCACACTTTTCTTTTAAATTTCAATTAACTTTCATATTTAATCGACTAATGTTTTAATTCTTCTTATCTTCATCTAGGTTTACTTTTCATTAAAGAATAATTAAATTTTCATCTTATTATGATAAAAATTTTTGTTTTCTTTTATAAGACTAACTGATGCTTTGTTTACTTGAATTTTATTATTTTTAGAAGTGGAAATAAGATTTATAATCTTTATACCATACTATTATAAAAAAACAGCTGGAACTTATTGTTTTTGAATAAGTTGCTCAATAAAGAAGTTATCTGCAGTAAAAGCATTAAAAATTACAAATGATTTAATAGTTAATTACTTTTTTTTCTATTTTTGCTCTCTGTTGTTTGTTAATAACATACAAACTGATCTCTGTTAATCTACATAGTCTTTGAATGTCTAAATTAAAAAAAAGAAAACTAATTTATAATTACTCTGATTTTTAAAATTTTGTTAATACTTTTGTGGTATATTTTATAAAAGATTAATGTATTATTTCATTTAAGCGAGTTGAATTTAAAACACATTTACAATAATGCAAATATAGTTAAATTGTTACACGAAAAACAAACTGATAAGACATAAAGATATGTCTTATCAATTTAAAATTCAATGTAAATAATCAGATTATCAACAGTAATTATAACTTTTACTTTTCATCTACTCTGATACACTCTAATGATGATAAAAAAATGTTTCATCAAAAGCTTTGCATTTTTTAACATTATGGAGTATCGCAGTTCAAAATTATCAATTAAATTTTTAGAACTAGTGAAAATAAATCTTTTATAGCAATAAACAAACAAATTTTACTTTGAATGTTAATCATCCTCAATGTTCTACAATGATGGTTTGATTAAAAAAAGCAGTAATGAAACACAGTATTGTTGGTGGAGTATTATATATGAACTAATGTGGATGTTTTTTTATAGTGTATGTAACATCTGAAGGTGCGTCAATAGTGTGCTATTGCATTCCCTCCACTGTTCTTAACATTACTCAGCAACTTCTCATACCAGCAACCAATGTAATGTATTACAAAAGTCACATCCATTAATTTGAAATGACTTGCATCCAATTATGATGTTACTATTATAGTAGCATATTATGTTTCGAAAATTTGTTATTACAAATAAAATGATCTATGCCTAATATTTTATTCAAGATGTATATGAAGTAATTTATTGAAGGTATATGTTGTTTTTTTCCAAGTATACTAAAGTTTTGCTATAAATAAACAGAAATACAAAAAAATAAATACATAAATATGTTGTAATACAAAAGTGTATGAAATGAGCTATTTATTTACTACAGGCCATAATGCTATGAGTTTCTTTGACATGGCATAATTATTTACAAAAATTATCTCTATATAGCACATGCCTAATATTCTTCCAACATTTAACTAATATTCTTTTGAGCTTGTAGGCCTACAAAACTACAAAATAAAAGCATTAAATTTAAAAAAAATAAAAAAAATATAAATAAAGTGTTAAAGAAATGTGAGTAAAAGTAATAGAATTATAATCATTATTAAATGTATTCTAAAAAAAAAAAAAAACATGAATACTACAGAAATATTAAGTACATACTGTAATAAACATGAAATAATTAATACATTAAATTGTACTATATTTTATAAACAAGGAATGATTTCATACAAAATAATTTATGTAGTAACTCAAATAAATAAATACAGTACAGTAAATAAATGACATATGAAATAAATAATTAAATGACAAATTTAAGAAATAAATAATAGCAAAAATAAATGAATATGATAGAATAAACAATAAAAAATAATAAAAACAAGCAATATCATTCGGAGGTCTTATTTTTGTATCAACCAGTAGATGTGTTCAGACACCTAAAATATTGAATCACTGATGTAACTGCAATTGTCTTTGCATTCTTGAGAGTGCAGGATATGGATTAATATACTCATTGGTGCAAGGTAACTCACAGAGCTAAACATCATCGGTTGTAAGATCTTAAAGTAATTTTTTAATTTATTTTTTTTCAAAATTAAAGTAATTTAAAAACTACATCATGATTAATCAATTCACACAATACTTCCTATCAAAAATTAAATTTTTACTTTATTTCAATTTTAAAATTTTGTTTTTATCTATTCTTTTCCATAAATGTAATTTTTCCCATCAGATATTTTTCATTGGCTAAACAATATTGAGATTGGTAGATAAAGAATGATCTGTGCTGTTAGTAAAAAATGAAGGATTTAAAATGGGATCATGTCTGAATAAAACAATAGTAATCACTGCAGATAGCAAGTATGTGGTTAAAATATGGCAGTAACTCTTTTGAAGTTATTACTTCTTTTAGTGGGGTATGGATGTATGTTGAGCATGGAGAAAAAAGTTCAGTATTACATAAACAGCAATACGAATGTATTACATATAGCAATCAAGCTGTAGTACAGAGAGGGAAGAGTGAGAGAGAGACAGACAGAGAAACGCACATACAGCACATGCGTAGATATATATATATCATTATATAATATACTGAATTGGTTATGTGGCCTCATGTATTAAGCCGGTAGATAAATTAAGTGTATGAAATTTGTGTGTATATTACCTATTTTAAAATGTTACATTTCATGCTTATCTTATATCAATTTTTAATGATAGGCATGCATATATATTGCATAACTACCAACAAACATTCTCAGACATAAATGTGTATATGTAGATAGGGTTATTGTATATATATATATATATATAATAA
>JAAAKQ030131305.1:0-10167 GCA_010016005.3 Zanna intricata | reverse complement strand
AAGAAGTTGCATGATTGTAACAATTATTGCTATACTGGTTGGTTGAGTCTCAAGGAGCAAATGTGATAGTTTTACTCCCTCTGAAACCAAAAGGTTTTCACTGAATGCTCTAAAGTTCACATTCTGAAATGTATTATCGTAAAATATATATATATATATATATATATATTTGATATTCAGCTGCTTTAAATTTATTTCAAGAACACAGTTTATGATTTTTAAAGTATGTTCCTTATTTAGAACTTACTCTTTACCAAAGATATTTGTTTCTTTATTAAACACTTGTATATAATGTGCAAATTGTATTTATATTAAACTTAAATATAAATAATCTTAATAACTCTCTTCCCTTCTGGTTAGAACTTCTAATTTTTTACTGAAATGATACAATGTTATTTAAGTATAGTGTGGACGCTTGGCTTAGAACCCACTAGTCACTTTTGAACTCCTACTCTTACTTTATACAATCATGAGTGCACAATATCCTTCAGGTAGCATATTCATATGATGTCATAATTCTTTTCTATAATATATCTAATGTTGAAAGTTGACCTGCATTCTTCTTGTACAACATAAAAGTTAATCTTTCTGAAATAAGATAAATATATGTATACAACGATTAGCAGCTGTTAACAAAATTGATAGTTTGTACTTGATGGTAGTGATACTTTCATAAATTTTCTTTAAATATAATGTGCAATCAGAAATAATTACATTGCATGTGCTTAATTATTTCAATGTAAAACAATTTTTTCAATAAATTAAACCGTTTTCTGTATTTTTATATATCATTGCATGTGTTAGTATAAGTGTGCATAAAAGCATGTTGCTCATAAAATATGCAAAAGATGTATATGTAGAGAAAGAAAATGCTTTCATTTAATTACTATAATTTTTTAGTAGTTGAAAACTAAAAGTATATTTATCCTTTTATACCTTAAACCTTTCTGACATATAAATTGTTCCAGTTTTCTTTTCTGTTACTTGTACTATTATCATTTTTGGAATTTTTACGTATTTAAAAAATTTTTTTCAGAATTCTAAGAAGAGAAAAACTGAAACAGACATACAAGATGATGACGACTTTGATGCTGCATTAATGCAAATAGATGAGGATAATGTAAAATTATTAGTTGAGAATAAATTTTCCGAAAGCAATTCTACAAATGAATCAGTTGGTAAAGAATTAAAAACAGATAAAAAAAAAATGTCTAAAAGTTCTCATAATTTACAGTCAGTGCCTAATTGTATTGAAGAAGTCAAAATTTTGTCTAAAGAAAACCGTAGTGAATGTAAAATAAAGGAAAGTGATTCAAGTAAAAAAACTAAAGATAATAAAATTGATTGTTTAGAATTGTCAGATAGTGACGATAGTGATAGAAAAAGAAAATCACCTGTTAAAGTTAATATAAATAATAAGAAAGATTTGTTACCAGATGAAGTCAATAAAAATATTAATAAAATTACTACAAATAGAAGTAAAAATGAATGTATGGATTTATCAGAAAGTGAGAGCGAGGAGGTAAAAAAAAATTATTTTATCAAATATGTATGAAGTTTGTACTTAAGATCAAACTTGTGTAACAAAAATTTATTTAATGTATTTACAATTTTTTGTAGGCTTGTCCTCTATAAAGTAATTTCCCATTGCTAGCTAATTCTCTGCTCCCATTTTTTCTACTGTTCGGGGTTGCATGCATGGTTGAATCATATTTTTCTCAGTCTTGTTAATAGTTTGAAAACAATAACTTTCAAGAGTACTTTTAATTTAGGAAACAAGAAAAAATCTTAAGAGTAGGATGGATGAGGCACACAAAGTGTTCTCATGTTTAGCCCTGAGAAGTGGCATGTTGTCATGCTGCAACAGTCAACTCTAGTTTTCTTACAACTTAGACCTTTCTGCATACAACATCCCTTAAACATTGTTAAACTTTCATGTAGAAATCATTTTTTACTTCTGACTATGTGAACAAAATTTATAATTGACTAACTCTTTCCAGTCAAAAAGTACTTGTAAGATCACCTTCATGTTTGACCAACTTAAGCTAAGTGTGTTTAGTCGAGAAAATCCTTTCCCCACCCACTTCAACAATTGTATCTTGGTTTCCACATTGTAGCCTTAAACCTAAGTCTTATCTCGTGTTATATAATTTTTCAGAAAGGTTTTCATTTTTCATTGGCTTGGCACTGTCAAGAAGGTCTTAACTGTTGTTAACATGATTCTCTTTTCTGACCATTGTTCAGCATGACCAGTGATCATTTTGCAGAAATGCATTTCATGTTCAGTTTTTCCATTAAAGTTACACTGATTTTATTAGTTACTTCTGACTAATTAAATTAGTTACACTGATCAATTAATGATTTCCTTGGCAATCTCTCAGATAAATGATGATCTTCATAAACCTTAGCACAAACTGCATCAATGTTACCAATATGTGTTGTTGTAGAAAGCCAACCAGATTTGGACTCTTCATTGATACATTGAACAATTGAACTCTTGGTAGCACTGCTATCTGCTTATACATTTTTCCCCAAATGTTTGCTGATCATTTTAATTATCCTCATGAAAGCTACTGAGTTTGAAGTAAAATTTAACATAAACATATTCTTCAAGATTTTTCCTTATCACTTCATTAAAAATCTGTGAGAGGTTAATAAATACGTTTACTCTAACTGTTGTACTCATAAACTAACAATGGAAGCATGACACATCAAATCTTACTGATGTTATGTTTTTGAAAATTCTCTTTCTTACAGTTTAATGACTGGTTAGTGTGCTATTTCAAAAGTTCAGTCCTTGATTTTAACACTTCAAAACAAATTTTAAATACCAAAGTTATACACTTATTTAAAATCTTTTGATGATATGTTATTTAGTTTATGTAATAATGGTGATAGTAGTATTAGTAGTAGTTTATTATTAAAACTAATTGATTTTCATCCCAGTTTTCTGTTACTTTTTAGGAAATTACCATAAAAAAAAATAAACGAAGTCCACAAATAAAAACTGAGCAATCTGGTACTCAGAGTTCAAGCTCCAAAAAGCAAAAATTGGATAATGTTAATAAAGAGCAACAGAACCAGACAGCACAACACCATAGCGTTAAAAGTAAAAATAATGATAGTGATAAATTTCCACAAAAAATAAAAGATAGAAAAACAGAAACAACTGAAGTACCCAAATCTGTTAACAGTTATTCTCCAAAACAGATACAAGTAAGCAGTCTTTGGGTTGATAAATACAAACCAACTAACATAAAACAGTTGATTGGTCAACAAGGTGATAAAAGTAATGTTAAGAAACTGCTTAATTGGCTTCGAAATTGGAAGAAGAATCACAGTGGGAAAACCAAACATCACAGACCAAGTAAGTTTATTGATTTTTGTCTCCAAGTTGTTCAAAGTAAAATCTACTTTATTTTTAGATTATTGACATCACTGTACATCAAGGTTTACAACCCTATCATCAGATTAGAACTTTTAATTATATTGGCTTGGTCATAAATTGGGCATATATAATAAATAACTAAGATTACATTATTTTACTCATTTTTTTTTTTTTTTTTTTGCCTTCTCATTGAGTGGTTCATATTATGCTTAACACCAAGTAATGAATGCATAATCATAAGTACATGCTTCATCAAAAACATTAAACATGTTTAAAATAGACTTAAGAAGAATTTGAAATGTTTAATGATTTAAAAATTCAGCAAGCTCAACTTTAAAATGACAAAACTATCTTTCAAATAGTTCACATGATTACAAATAAAGATTAATAGATGAACAAAGACAGGACAGTTATCAAATTTAAATTTAAAATATTTAGTCTATGACGAGAACCAATAATGCTAAAGCACAAGATCATGTTCACAGAAGTATGTGTATAAACATTGTAACTGTAACTGTATTTATTTATAATATGCTGCAAATAAACAAAACATGAGTGGAAAATTACAATTTTAAATTGATGAGGATTGCAAACCTCTGTATTCATTACATTAATAAAAAAATGTTGCAAGAACTCAAAATGTGAGATTGTAGTTTGTGCTGCTGCTTACTATATTTTTGACAGTAAATTTTTTTTGGTGCATGTGCCAGACACTTTTGTGATAAACTTTTGCATGAAGAAAAATTAACTGACTCGTAATCAAAAATCGTCACCAGAAACTAAGAAAATATATAGGAAAGACATGGAACAAGAATTTATACATATATGCGTATAATATATATAGAATGAGAGGTGGGAGAAAAAACATCAATGATCTGTTGGTGATTCCCAATACAGTTCTCTTTCTTTCTCTCTTTCTGTATACTTATGCTTATATGTTTACACTATGTATAATAAAGAAAGACATTGATTATTCCACTTCTCTTTCTTTCTCCTACTCTTTTAGTTTAAATGAAGTGCGGCAAAAAATTTATATATGTAATTTAATAGGTATATAAGGAAATCATGTAGTGTCCATATCAGATTTTTTGAAACTGGAAAACTGATTAGAACGTTCTTGAACATCATTGTATATTGAAGTGTGAAAAAAACATCATTATAACTGTATTTAAAATACTCTTGTTTTATAAACTGAAAATTTATGAGCTTTAGTCGACAAACTGTACTTCCATTTTAGTGATTGGTTAGTAGATTGTGTGATTGCCAAAATCAGAGAAGGGGTAATGAATAAATGATCAGAATTCCATAAAGCAACATGTACTACATATACAAGTTTTAAATAACAGGCAGTTCATTAGCTTAATTTTTCAAGCTAGGAGTTCTATGTTGCCAGTTATAAGTGTTCTGCATAGAGAACTAAATGCTCATTTATGAAGTTTCATACACTGAAAAAAAGGAACAGACAGTTTTGCATTTGATACTTCACTGTCCAGTTTTAAAAACATTCGATTGAAATGGTTTAATCATACAGCTTAAGCGAAGAAGAGGTTATCAGGGCTTTAAACAAGGGGAAATTGTCAAAATTGATTATTGTGTGGAAAGAAATATCTGTTTTCTCAACCTGGCAAGTGACCTTCAGCTTATACCGTTAGTGTCTAATATACTTTTTATTTTTGCTATTATTTGGTAAATTGTTCTTTGTTGTTTAACACAAATTTAAAAAGATTAATAAATTGTATGTTTAATTTGTTTAGGTCCTTGGGCTAAGGATGATGATGGTTCATTCTTCAAAGCAACTCTATTATCTGGGCCACCTGGAATTGGTTAGTATAGCTTGTCCATGCCAAATTGGCACAGATCTAATAAACAGCATAGCTGTATATTTTGCTACTTAACGAGCACAGGTATATAATAATACTCGATTAAAGATAGTATATATATATATATATGGTACGACTATTGCTTATTGCAATCAGTGAACAAATTCATGTCTTGTATTTATTAGTTACTTATTTAATCCAGAGTTTGTATATTATTACATTAATTTATTTCTTTATTAGATACTGAAATAGATATGTTATGCAATATTATGCAGACTAATCAGCTGTTACTGATTAGTGTTAAGCCCTAAATGTTTTTATTTATAATTTTATAAGATATCCAAGCCAAACTTACATAAGATTGATGTCTACTGTTTATGTTATGCTCTTTCCCCTTTGTTCTGGGAGTGATAGAGAACTAACTGTCTGCTAGACTAGGCTATGAGTCATACATAAGAAAAATTTCTTTATTCAGGTTTGTGTAAATAGTAATAGAACTTTGTGTCATTCTAAACATTCAAATGAAACATTAAATCTCTATTTATACAAACCGTTTCCGATTCATTCAGAGACTAACTTCTTTCTGTAAATGATTCCGTTCTAATTTATACTGTATTTGCAATTACAACTTGCCTAGTTAAATCCAAAGAGTAAGATAATCATCTGATTATAGTGTTCTTTAAGTTTTAATTCTTGGAAGTAATTAAAGTCTTAAGTGAAATTTTAAAAGTAATTTGTTCATGTAGGTAAATTTTTGTCAGCTCTATTTTTATACTAGTGAATTGATTTTATTATTTTGCATATTATGTCTAATATACATGGGAAAGACATTCACCATCAAGGGAAAGCCATTATACACAATGTTTTTAATCATATGGCAGGAGAAGCTGCAAATGGAATGTTTGTTAGTGAAACCAAAAAAATTGTAGAACGTATTACATGTGCCACAGGAGTCTCAGAGAAAAACAGTTTAACAAATTACTGGTGAAATAGCTTTGGAGTTCTCGCAAAGGATAAAATGCAAAAAGGAAGCGACTAACTCAGACAGTTATAATTTGAATGCCATATGATGTAAAGTGTCGAAATTTGACTTAAAATGAGGGTAGCTTGCCTTCTCTAAAAAAAACATATCGCAAAACAAAAAAGTGAGGGGTATTTAAAGGCACAAGAGTCGCTTACAGACATTTTTGTTAAGCATGGACTTCAAATGGAAGAGAATCAGAGATAACAGAGCAATTCTTATTGAAAAACGAGGTATTCAATACAAACCGTTTGCTATTTGAATAAAGCTGAAGAAGACCAAGAAGAAGTAGATCAAGTTGAAGAAAGATCAGTCGTCTACGTCATTGATCCTTATATTTTAAGTTCTCATTGCCAACAGAAATGTTGGCAGCCTTCAAATACACCTGAGTGTTTTGCTGTGCCAGTTTCAAAAGGAGAAAGGATAATAATTTTCCACACCAGTAGTTAAATGGGATTCGTTCCCAACTGCTTGATAGTATGGAAAGCCAAATCTTCCTCAGGTGATTATCATTCTCAGATGGATTGCAACATGTTTTTAAAGTGGATAAGAGAAAAATTAATGCCTAACTTGCCAGTAAACATTGTCATTATTTTAGATAATGCTTCTTATCACAATGCTGAAGAAGGGAGAAAGCTGAGCACCAAATTCAGCATCAAAAAACAATTAATGACTGACTGCAGATTAACAGCTTACCATTCATGAAAGTTTGATGAAAGTTCAGTTGTATGACACAATTAAAAAGAATAAAGATCACCTGAGAACCTATAACACAGATGAGATAGTGGAAGAAGGCGAGTTCCCTGTTTTATGCCTACCTCTTTATCATCATGATTTGAATCCCACTGAGAAGATATGGGTACAGGTGAAAAATATGGTCACAGCCAAAAATTTACAATTTACGAGAGCTGTAACAATGAAAATTTGTCATAAAAAGTTTGCAAACTCTCAATCAAGGACTGAATAAAATGTTCTGAACTTGAACTTGTATAAATATATACTAGACAAATCAATATTAATGACAATTTCTTTTCTTTTTTTTTGTTTAACCTCCGGAACCACCGTTAATGTATTTCTTCAGAAGATGAGATGAATGAATTGTAGTTTGTAGTGTGTGTGAAAAATGCCATGCCTGACTGGGATTCGAACCCGGGCCTCCGGATAAAAGGTCGAGACGCTGCCACTCACGCCATGGAGACCGGCATTAATAACAATGGTAAAGATGATAATATGACAATAATAAAGCAATTAATAAACTACCGAATATTAAGAATAGTAATTACAACTACAATAATAATCAGGGTAATAGTAGTAATAATAAGTAGTAAATGATAATAATATTACATATAAATAATAAACAAATAATCATACAGTTAACCTTGATATAAAAACAACATAATCAAAACGGTAAACAGTCATCGTATTACACATCAAATAATCATAAATATCAATAGTAATAATCATAATAACAGTAATCATAATAATAATCAGAGTTTACATACATACATAGCATAATATATGACATAATCAAAACAGTCAACATAAGTAAAAACATAGCATGACATAATCAAAACTGTAAACAATTATAATATCACACATGAAATAGTAATAATAATCAGAGATTATTTACAAAACAGAATTTAAATACTCATCAGAATTTATTGCAGATAAATATATAAAAACCAGAATTCACACCCATTAACAAAAGATATAGCATAACCACTATTGCTAACCCTTTTTATTACTAGTCTTGTATTAACAAGCAATAGTACTCTAGATAAGATAAGTATCAAGTTCTTTGACTGGCAAATATCTTGCTGTCACATTTAAACTACCCCTAACAGTTTATGAATGAAATTTCATACATTGTCTCTTTCACTTATAGTTTTATAGCAAGTCACCAATAGTACTTATTGTTACTGGAATTGCATGTGGTGTCACCTTAGTCATGTAGGACTTAATTCACACTGGAAATGTTCTCCTTCATCTGTCATGCTTGCAGAATGCTCTCACTGACTAACATCTCCCACTCTTGTCTCACAGACTCTCCTTGCTGAATTGCTATCATAATGTCTCGCTGGCCTGGTTCGCATAACTCTGTTGAACTTGCACAACTCCTTGCTAATTGACATCATACCATCTTGCCCCTTACAGCCACTACTTGCCGAACTGAACCGAGCTGGTCTTCTCAGAGGTATTTCATACTTCTATCCCCTTTACTTGACAGACCAGACCCATGCATTTCTATGAAATTTCCAAACCTGGATTCCTCTAGTTATATTTTGTAACTATTTTCATAATAATTGGTAGAAATCTGTGACTCAGACCATTACACGCTTGCTATACCGGTCTTGTTACAATATTACTTAAATATTATTATTATTTATACTGTTAACTTTTTGAATCCAATATTTAATAAAATGTAATTTCTGTAGTTTTAGTCAAATAATATAGTTTAGTTATTAGTCTTATGTATTAAATGGTTGGGAGACACTCCCTCTCATTATCAGTCAGTCGACTAATGACAGCAGCTCAACACATGTGTTTGTAAACTGTAAACATAGTATTAATACTTATATTTCAATGAATGTATTTTAAAAGTAACCTAAATGGATTGTAATTAAACTTAACACATGTATTTTAAACTGTAACTAAACATTTTATGTTATCTCAGCTTAAATAAATTAATAAGGAACTTGAAACTGTGGATCTTATTCCATATTGCCTATTTACTAACATACAAGGGCGGTCCGATAAGTACTTAGCCTCACTGCCCAATGGCGCTACTATCGCAAGAGAAATTTACTATCATGTAGTACATTCTCATACACGGCTACTGTCGGCGCAATGGATGCCGCATTTGCTCACTCCAGACAACAAGCGCAACAGTGAGACCACTTCAGAGCAGTGTTTGACGCTGTTTAAGCGCAATCCGAAGGTGTTTCTGTGTCGTGTTGTGACCGTTGATGAAACATGGATCCACTGGTACACACCAGAGACCAAAGAACAGTTGAAACAGTGGACTTCACCTGGCGAACGTGCTCCGAAGAAGGCGAAGACTGTCTTGTCGGCCGGAAAGGTGATGGCCACCGTTTTCTGGGATTCACAAGGTGTAATCTACATCAACTACCTGGAGAAGGGCAAAATGGTCACAGGGTTGTACTATGCTGAATTATTGGGCCGATTCGAAGCCAAATTGCAAAAAAAAGGCCCCATTTGGCGAAAAAAAAAGTGCTCTTCCACCATGACAACACACCTTTGTCCTTGCCACGGCCAAATTGGTTGAATTGGGCTACGAACTGCGAAAATTTGGCCCCGTGCGACTTCTTTTTGTCTCCAAACTTGAAAAAGGTCACTCGCCAGGCAGAGATTTGAGTCGAATGAGGAGGTCATCGCTGCCACGGAGGCCTACTTTGCAGACCTCGAGAAACTGTATTTTTCAAACGGGTTAAAGAAGTTGGAGCATCGCTGGGTCAAGTGCATCGAACTAAAAGGAGACTATATTGAAAAATACATCACCACTTTTCCAAAATTTTTGTTTTTCTTTTGTAGGCTAAGTACTTATCGGACCACCCTTGTATATATAAATAATTAATCTATGCTCCATCAATTAGAACAGTTTTCAAATGATTTGGTTATTTTTTTGTAATTATTTATATACAAATGATGCTGAAAATTTCACATGACCTGTTGATGGTCAGCTGCTGAAAATATTAAATGTTCATGGTGAAGGATAGAACATTAAAAGTGTGTGGGTTTGCTAAAGTGACAGGCAATATTTTTTTAAAGTGACAGGCAAGGTATTATTTATCTTTGCTGGATCAACTAAATGAGGAAAGAAAGAAAAAATGACCATATTTGATGAAGAATATGACTATTTTTCATAACACAATACACCAGCTCACTCTTCTGTGATTGGAGCAGCAAAGTTATTCAGA
>JAAAKQ030131294.1:0-13481 GCA_010016005.3 Zanna intricata | reverse complement strand
ATGTATGTATGTATGTATGTATGTATGTATGTATGTATGTATGTATGTATGTATGTATGTATGTATGTATGTATGTACTTTTTTATTTTCTATTTAGCCTCTGGAATTACTGTAAGGTATTACATTATAGAATGATATGTAAGAATATAAATGAAATGTATTCTTGTACAATCTCAGGTCGACCACTTCTGAGAAGTGTGGTTAACTGAAACCCAACCACAAAAGAACATCAGTATCCATGTTTTAGTATTCAAATCCGTATAAAAGTAACTGCCTTTATTAAGATTTGAACATTAGAACTCTTGACTTTGAAATCAGCTGATTTGCAATGTTGTGTTAACTGCTAGACCAGCGTGGTGGGTATTTATGTATGTACATATGTATCTTGTATTACTCAAAGACGATTAGCCATACAATGTTGAAATTTTGGATTTAGAATTGTTATAACATATAATTATGCAATTTCCCTTTTTATTGCAATTGACTGAACCAAAATGCCCAAAATCCCAAAAAAATTTGGATTTTGGACTTTTTCTTAACTCCTTTTTCTTTTTGTTTACCTTTTTTTTTATTTAAATATTATTATTTAATTATTATTATTATTATTTTTGTTTTAATAACTATTAATTTTGATTGCAAAAATTTTTTACAATAAATATAATTTAAGAATAAAAAAAAAGAAAAAATCAGAAGTTATTAGTAAAATAAAATTTTATGGACTTTTAAAAATGTGTATGTGTAAATTGATAGGCATTTTATCATATGTGTATATGTATTACATTTGGTGAAACATCTGATTATTTAATACCAATTGGAAATTATAATTCAGAATCGTATTATTTTTGGATTTTTGTACAAGGAAGTCATGTGTGTCTACATCAGATTTTTTACTTCCTTGCAGTAAAACAAAGTATTGTAATCGTGAAAAAATTAGAATTTCACTTTTCAACAAAATATCCATTTTGACCATCCCTAGTTTCGAAGTGATATCTGTATGTACGTACATATCTTCTCGCATAACTCAGAAACGATTAACCGTAGAATGTTGAACTTTTTTACTTTGGATTGTTATAACATCTAGTTATGCACCTCTCCTTTTTGGTTGCAATCAACTGAACCAAAAGTGACCAAAAACTCTCAAAATCCCCCAAAAATGTAGATTTTTATTTTTTCTTAACTGTAGTAATAAGCCCTTGTCAAGAGCTTTTCAACGATATATCATAAGTGGTACTTATTTTCATTGGTTCCAGAATCATAGCCAAATAAAATTTTAATTAATGAAATATTTGGATCTCACAAGGGTACATATAGATTCAAATCAGACTTCTCCTCCTTTTCTTTTAACTTTTTTTAATTTAAATATATTGATTTATTAATAGATTATTAACCTCTGATTGTAAAGAAATGTTTACGATAGATAATAATTCGGTAATAACAATAAAAAATTTTAAAAAATATCAAAAGTTATTAATGAAATAAAATCTAATGTACTTCTCATTTTTTTTAAATGTGTATATGTAATTTAATAGCCATGCAAGGAAGTTATGTGGTGTCCACATCAGAATTTTTCTTTTAAATAAATCTGTGACGAGTAACGTTTTTCTTGAAAAATAAGAGTAGAGTTTTGAATTGCTAATTTCTTAACAAATGTTTTTTCCCCTTTACAATATGGTCACAACATTACACCACTCAAAATGGTTCTGCACTTGAAAGTTTTTTATTAAAGAAATATTTGGTGAGGCAGATTTGTTGAGACTTTCCTAAATGAGGGTAAACTGCACAGATCACATGGCTTTTTGCTCTTCCATCTATCAGTAGTTACAGCAGTATAACAAGCCTGCTTTTTCAGTCCTGTGTGTATTTAATGTTGAATATTATTTAACCACTTGGTCTTATCCTGAGTGCTAAAATGTGTTTAAGGCTGATTTTCCTTGTAGCTCTTTATAAGTTAACTATTTTTTCTTCGTTTGGTTTTGATTTTGTGAAAGGAGAAATGTAGCAAATGATAAGCATTACGAGCAGCTGTCAGTGTTACAATCATGATAATTGTTTAAAATATTGATCGATCTTTTTTGAATTCTCCAGGAAAGTTATTCAAAGAAAATGAAAGTTATTCAAAGAACCAAAGAAGTGTAAGAACGCTGAAGTCTGATAAGAGATAACTTCAGTATTGTAGGTGGTTAAGCTATTTCATTTTATTTTATTTTGGACATTTGAATGCCAAAATAAAATAATTTTAATTTTTTGAATGCATTATCACTAATAGATAAAAAAAAAATTTAATATCTTTTTAAGTGTGATGCCATTTCTTGAATTGCTTTTTTGCGTACATTACAGATATGTAAATACAATTTTTCTATCGCCCTTAGTTATAAATAAATTACTCTTCAAAAAAAAATTATGGTAAATATAGTTAAAACTGTAAAATTTATAATTTTGCAAATTTTTGTAAATTATCTAATTTTGCATCGTATGCAACATATTTCCCTTTGAAATTAATACCGTAAGCAATTGGTATTAAAGGATATTTGTTACCTTTGTGTAGTATAACTGCTTTTAAACTATACTTGGATGAATCTATGAAAAAACACTAGTTCTCAAATTTATCAGCTTGTCCTAAGTGTAACATAAGCTCTTCAATATTTGTGAGATAAACCAAATTATTTTCGATAAAGTACTGAGAAAGTTCTTTTTGTTGGCTTAAAAACCCAAAATTTTTGTATTTTAGAAGTAAATTTCAACCTTGCAGTCTTGATCCTAACAGTTCAGTTTGACTTTTTTATAAATTGAAGTCCGTAACCGAGTCATTTAATTGACCTTGTGATGTAAGAGGCGGCTTATCAGAAGATAAATCAAAATCATTGTTGTCTTCTTCAGTACTGCCCAATTCTTCATTGCTGCTTTCAAAACATACATTCACAAACAGCTCAGGAACCAGAATAATTTCACCATGAGGTACAGGCCCGATTGCAGGTCTCAATGAAGGATATTATTTTACAGTATGTTTAGATTTTTTAGAAATTCCAGACGCACTTGTTAAACAAAAGTAACAGTTGGTTACATGAACCTTTGGTTTACGCCAAATCATAGGTACACCAAATGGCAAAGCCCTCCTTGTACCTTTGTCATCCTCTTAAATATACAGAATGATTAGTGCGTACAATATGAGGAGCCTGCATCTTATCTTGATCACCAATTTCACACTGAAAGTACAAAGATATGCTTCTTTAATTAAAGGTGTAATGTTTTGTCTATTTGATTTTACAGTAAACTCACCAGATACATAACAAAATGCATCTGCATTGTTTATACAGTTTTGAGGCATTACACTGCACTGTTAACAAACTTAAGATGGCAATAAGACTGAACAAAATTAATTCGTTCCTAAATCCAATGCCTAATTAAAACAACACGGCTGTGTTTTCAGCTACATGTTTTGATCTGGGCAGACATGATTAATCTTGTCCATGAATACTCATTCTTCAATATTAGATATGTTGTAGTAATATGTGACTATGATATGATTTAACTCTTTGTGTAGTATTGTTTATTTATAAATTACATTAACAAAGTTAAATGATAAAAATTGTGCTAATAAAATACAAAATAGGAGCTTAAAATGCTGCTGGTTACATCAATATTGTGCTACTCGCCAAACTGCTGATTCAACTGTAGATTAATGTGAATTTTTCAATGATCACATACTATCCTGCTGAATATGGCCTCCATGATTCCTATGTTACTTTTATTAATGAGATCATTTGAATGGGACTGTTTTGAAGAATGACCTTCATACTTTAGATGAATCAAAAGGAAACTGAAGACAGTACCAGTAACATCAATGCAACAACTCTAAGGAAAGTTGAACTGAACTTGAAGAATCGATACCACCATTAATGTTCATAGTGGGCATTTATTCCTTTGCTCTTTTTTTGGCCAAGATGACTTATCCGTGTGCTCTCCATATTTTAGAGGTGGCTGCCACAACAGCTCTCTTGTCCTGCATTGCAGGTGGCAATTAATTACGTCATTAACTCTGTGTACAGTGTGACACTGTAGTGCACATCAGCTCTGATTTATTTATGCATCATATATACAACTATGTTAAATGCCTATTCAAACGTACAAGTTATTTTAATTGTAATTTATTGTATTAACTGTAATTAAGGATCTTGTTTTAATCTGGTATTTATATTTTAATTCCATAAAAAATTACTCCATAGCTATATATTGTATGTAACCATTATAAAAAGAAGTAATAAAATCTGCCTAAAACAAGGCATGAATATATATGTGTTAAAATTTTTTTTTTAATATCAAGGTAAGGGTAAGAAACATTTTCATAACAATGACATTATCATGGTACTGTATATAAAAATATTTTGATATAATTATAAAAAGTACAGTATGTAGTAGAATGTCTAGAAAATATATATTTTTTAGTAACAGAAAAAAACCGTTTGTGAAAACATGGCTATAAGTGTTTATTGTACAAGGAAAGTAAATGAGGATTGTTTTCAATCTTTAGGCCATTTTAATGTAACGCAAGCAATATAATAAATATAGTTTAGTTATCAAATAAAAGATAATTTTGTTTACTATGATAAAATTGTTAACAAAATTCATTTCAAAAAGCATTTAATTTTTTAATAGCACTAATCTTATTGTTATGCTGAAGCAAGGGAATTATTTCTCAGTTCACAAGTAGTATCTAACTTTATAAATAAATTTTATCACTATATATATGTGTGACTTGTTGATGTGTTATTTCTAAATGAGGCCATGTTGTCACCACTCTTTATAGAAACTCAGAAAATGTCATACAAAATAAATAAAAGCTGTACCTCGGTAGCCTGCAGTGCTGGCCAAGAAAGCGGTCTGAGCATAATGACTTTGGCCTGCCATGCAGGCCAAGACAGATGCGAGGACAGCCTACATAATAATGAATCAGAGCTGTGCACAATATGGCAATGTCCTGCATTGCAGGCCAAAAGAGTTGATGGACAGATTAGGAAAATTTTTCCAGGGCCAAAGAGTTAAACATTTATTTTGACATAATAATTTACATATTTATATAAATTTTTTGTGTCATATAATTTAATTACTCTTGTTAAATTAAATAAATATAATTTGTTTTATGCCTGGGTTGTATCACTTAATAAACATTGTATTTAATAATCTAGTCCAGTGATAAAGATTATTGGTACAATAATGGTGAACTTTTTTTATATAATGTGTTTTTTGTACATAAGTCAAGAGGGGTATTTTTGAACTTTAAATGCATTCCTTAATTTTCATTGCATTTTACTAACATCCAATTCAACCAATCATGTTTAGATTTTTGCATATAGCTCACCCTATTATTCTTATCACATAAAACATTTTGGATTGATCAGTATCTTTAACTAATCTTGAGTTGATTTGTATATATGTTATCTTTGTAGTTGATTAATGCACAAACATGAGACAAGACTTATCTTCATCATTGATTTAAATAATTTCATGAAACATATTGCTGAACAATGTTTATTTTTGTTTGTTAAGATTCATTGCTTTAGTGAGGTACTAAAAAGCTCACCGGGCTTATCTAATATCGGGTTAACAGTGCAAATCAGCTGATTCTGAAGTCGAGAGTTCTATGGTACAAATCCTAGTAAACGTAGTTACTTTTACACAGGATTTGAATACTAGATCATGGATACCGGTGTTCTTTGGTGGTTAGGTTTCAATTAACTACACCTCTCTGGAGTGGTCGACCTAAGATTGTACAAGACCACACTTCATTCACATTCTTACATCCCTCTGAGACTTTATTCTTTTATTTTTTTTAAATTCCACATTTTTAGTTTTACGCTTTATGCTTATTTTTAATTTTATTTTTAAGGCTGTGATATTAGTTGTAAGTTTCTTTTCGTTTAATTTTTTTTTAATTTTATTCCGAGAGATGATAACACTAAAGCTTTTTCGCCCCCCATAAAAAAAAAATGTCTAATGGATTCAAGTCCATTTGGCTGTTACTATCTAGTAGATACAGAGTTTTACTACCATTAGGTATAAAGCATAAATTTTGCAACAAAGAACTAATCATCTGTGTGAAAAGTGTAAAAATTGACTCACTAAAGATGATTTTTCTCTCTTTTAATCTCTCTTGCTCTTAAGCGACTACTCGACAATGAAACAATGTAAAACTAAATGTAAACTAAAGAAACAATATAAAGCAATTTAGCAAACGCTTCTACATTGTAAGACCTTTTTTCCATCTGAGAGATCACAACTTAGAGTGTATTGTAGATAATTTTTTTTTTTTAAACTAGCTGTGAAAAACATTAATGACTGCCATTTTGGTGAGATTTATTATAGCCTAAAGGTTTTATATCAAAATTTTTGTTTTTCAATGCGGTTTAAAATAATGCATCACAACTCAAACTCAATTAAAATTTTGGATTCCCCTCCACATTGAATATTCCTATCCACTATAATCAGGATGATTTACAAGCTTGATCTTGTAACATTGACCTTGTAACACAGTACATTGTTACTAGTACTTGTTAACGTATTGAAAGCAGTTTCCCTATATTTTTTTTACATGCGTATACTAGGATTTTCCGTAAAATAAGGTCTCCGATAATTTTTTCACAAAGAAAAACATGTATAATTGCAATAAACCATACATCATTGGAAAGTCTGGACTTTCTAATAATTTTAACATTATACATTTTTGAATGTGGTTTAGCATTTTTCATAGACCCGTGTAACTCAACCGCGGCGTCGCGCAGGTAGCGTACGAGTACGACCTCTTCTTTCAACTCCTCGTCATTCGTTGAAATACGTTCTACTCTGATGTTACTTCAACGCAAGAAAGAGTTAACGATAATTACTTTGTACTGGTTCCGAGCTGGAGGGGGGATATGTGTGACGTAATCACATCCAAATTGGTTGATAAGGTGGGTTGCTGCACGAGCGGCGTGGGGACGAGCGTTTTTTTTTCTGTTTAGCCTCCGGAACCACCATAAGGTATTACTTTACCGGTATCCACGATCATCTAGTATTCAAATCCATAAAAAGGTAACTATCTTTACTAGGATTTGAACCTTAAAATTTTTCGTCCTCGAAATCAGCTGATTTGCGATAACGAGTTTAATCACTACACCAACCAACATTACCCAAACCCACCAACTGATGGGTTTGGGGACGAGCGTTGTCCTGATGAAAACGCACACCCTTCGTCAACATCCCCCTTCTTTCGTTCTGAATTGTACGGCGAAGGTTCTTCAAAGTCTGATAGTAGCGTTCACTATTCCCGATAGGTGTGAACTCGCACAGCAAAATCCCCTTCCAGTCCCAAAACACATTCGCTATCACTTTGCTGGCAGATAATGTTCGTTTAAACTTTTACGGCTTCGGCGATCCGGAATGTTGCTACTGACGGGACTGTTCTTTAATCTCTGGTGTCGTGTAATCTATCCAGGTTTTGTCGCTAGTGACAATTGAATCCAAGAATTGCTCGCCCTCTTATGCGTAGCAATCAAATCAAGGAATTCGCGGGCCGCTTCAACCCATTGCCTTTTGGTGATCTTCGGTGAACATTATGGGGACCCACCTTGCATACACCTTGTGATAATGCAAATGTTCTGTCAAAATTTTGTCAATAGTAGGCTTACTGACATTAGGAATCAATTCTCACAGCTCTCGAATCGTCATCCGTCGATCTTCAAGCATTACCCTCTCCACTTTTGCAGTCGTTATCTACAGGCGTAGTGTCCTCAGCACAGAAAAAACGAATTACAGAACGTAACTCACAACTGGGGGTAGCGGCGAGTGGATGCTCCATCGCGAACGGTTGTCAACGGAAAACTAAGCGTTGCAGACAGCTCGGAGCGGTAGGGGGTTTGTAGGTGGAGAACTAAGCTATACGCCAATTTGCCGGATCTTGTGACTCCAGCCGTCTTGGACACCATATTTTACGGATAATCCTCGTACTTCATGTTTTTGACATGCTTTGTTTCTAAACTATGGCTATTTGAAACCCCATCCTGTTATTTTATAGATACACGATAAAATATGTTTATTTTGTTTAGGGATTTAGATCCTGCAATACTTCGAAGGTTAGAGAAAAGAATTTTGATTGATCTACCAAATACAGAAGCACGTATATCAATGTTGAAGCACCATTTACCACCAGTAATCATTGAAAAAACAACACCTCAACTGAAATGTCTAATTGATTATGAACAGTTAGCTCAGGTTAGTAAAAAAAAAATATCAATTATTTCTAAGTAACCTAGGTTTATACCCATCGGATTGGTTTTAGTGGTTAACGCGATATCGCAAATCAGCTGATTTCGAAGTCAAGTGTTCTATGGTTCAAATTCTAGAAAGATTTTCCATACTTTTATCCAGGTTTTATGGATTTGAATACTAGATCGTGGTGGATACCAGTGTTCTTTGGTGGCTGGGTTTCAATTGAACACACTTCTCTGGAGTGGTCGACCTGACATTGTACAAGGCTACATTTTTTCATTCACATTCATACGTATAATCCTCTGAAGTAATACCTTACGATGTTACCGTTCCGGAGGTTAAACAGAAAAAGACAGAGTACAAATATATGGAAAAGCTGACAGTTGGAAATAGAGAACGAGCTCTATAGACAACAATCATGTGTTATATTGAAACATGTTTGATTAATCATAGTGATAATTTATTAATATCACAGATTTGTGTGATAATATTCATTGTAGACCATTACTTGAGACAGGGAGAGAACTTATTTGTGATTTATGATGTGATTCCAAGTATTAAAAATCACCTTAGTTTTGTGGTTTGTTTCTGTAATTTATTTGTGATAGATGTTGAATATACAGCTCACCGGGCAGGTCTAATGATTAACGTGACATCGCATATCAGCTGATTTCGAAGAGTTCTAATGTGAAATCGTACTAAAAAGCAGTTACTTTTATACGGATTTTAATGCTAGATCGTAGATACTGGTGTTTTTTTGTTATTAGATTCCAATTAAGCACATATCTCAGGAATGATCGACCTGAGACTGTACAAGACTACATTTCATTTACATTCATACCAGTGGTGGGATAAATTATTCTTTATAAGGAATTTATTCACTGAAAGGATTCGTGAAAAGAATCGTTCGTCCGATTGAACGGTACTTTTCCTTGCCAACACTACCAGTATTGTAAACTCTAATGCTTTTGCTCCCTTTTTCTTCTTCACCATTGTTTATTGGTTCATCTCACATCATACTCCTGTTCAATTCAACTGATGCATACCTACTAAATATCTTCGATTCTTCCCTTTTCAAGTCTTATTCAGCTCCTTTAGAAAGATTGCTATGAATCGAATCGAATTGCTATGAATAACTGAGAAAGATTTGGTTTGCTATCGCCTACCCAATTCATTGTTGAGAATCGTAAACAGAATCTCCATAAACCGATTCTGGATTCTTCCGTTCAGTAGAAAAAATCGAATTGAAGGAACGACTCGTTCATGATTCTTCCCGTTACTAACATACATATTATCCTCTGAAGTAATACTTTACGGTGGTTCCGGAGACTAAACAGAAAAAAAACCTATTCAAATTATCGTGTGAAAATAACGTTATTTAGTGCGTGTTTCACATTTTTATTCGAGATTGGTACATTTGACGCTACATTTGATCTGTTGAAAATAATTTCTATTGGGATTGATTTTTTCACAGTCGAAAGACGTAATTTTAAGTATTGAACTACAAGATTTGTAAATAATTAATGTAACGTTTTTAATTGATTGACTAAACCATTAAATATATATATAGATAATAAACAAAACCATTCAATTTTGTTATATATAAAATATATAATATAATTATAATATATTATAATAAATTAAAAATATATTTAAGAACAACCTTACAGTAGTTCTGGAGGCCAAACAGAGAGAGAGATGCATATATATAATCCGTCCCACAGGAAAGGTGACTCTCGTGTGAAATAAAGTACAAGACTTTTGTTTATATGACTTTTTATTCAAAATAGGCTCCTTGTGAATCATTACAAGACTGGAAGCGTTGGAAAAATTGTTCGAAACAGTTCTGATACTCAACCTTTGAAATTACCTTTAGTAACATGGTTGTAGCTATCTAGATGTCTAAAATCGTGTCGAAATGCTTCCCTTTCATTCCCATTTTCAGTTTGGGAAATAACCAAAAATCGCACGGAGACAAAATCAGGGAAATAAGGAGTTTTTCTAAAAATTAAGGTGGAAATAATTTTTATCCCCTACTTAGCACTGGTGAAATCTACCTCCGCCTTCCGATGTGCTGAAAAGAAAATTTTTCCATTTAACTTGTTCATTATTATATCTGAGAATTATTTAAATCGGGTTATTACTATTTTGATTTTACAGTTTATGTTTACTTATTTTAATCATGCTGGTTTATGGGGCATAATTTCTGGTTTTTTTTTTAAATGATATTTTGTGGTCTATTTTATTTGAAATGTTTTGAAGTTCTAATTTTTTATTTTAGCTTTGTCAATGTCATTTACTAGTAGTGCCAAGTCATTGGTGAAACCAAGACGGTTTGTTTTGATTTTTCTGCCTATTTTTACTTTTTGGGAGGATTTTTAAGTCATTCCCTCATTACTGTTTATAGAGCGTAGTTGAATAATAGCATTGAGAGGCCTACAGCCTTTGGTATAGTCCTGTTTTGTTGATCTTATATGGTTCCAAGAGTTCACCTCTTTCATACATTATGAGTAATTGTATACAGTGGTTCATTGTTTCTTTTGTTTTTTTTAGAAAATGGAAGGTTATTCAGGATCAGACATTAAGTTAGTATGTAAAGAAACAGCCATGAATGCAATGAGGAAAGCATTTTCTGCATTAGAATTATCCAATAAAGGTTTGTTGTTAGATAATTAATACCATAAAATTAGTTATTAGTTATTATTTAGAGAAAATGTCAAGATGTGCTGCGTGCTACTCAGTAGTTTTTGATATCACAACAAGTTTTAATAAATAGTACATATTTATGAAAGTCTATCTATCTTTTTTTGCTAGTATAAATAAATCTTACAAAAAAGGAACAATAACATTTATTTTATTGAGAATACATTTCTGTCATTTACTGATTTTTTTTTATTTTCTTCGAAAAGTACGAGGTAAATCAAATATAAACGGGATTTTTATTCCTTGAGCGTTTATGGTTGGTAGGACTGGGCCTGCGTTTCTAGTATCTTTTCTAGTACTGTCTGGGATCATTAGAAGTGGAGAGAGGCCGGCCATTCCACACTCCCAAACAACTCGTCAGTAATGATGTCGGAGCAACAGGTGCATCCCTCCATTGCCCAACGCATAATAATAAAATTTCTTGCTTGTGAAGGAATTCAAGTGACGGGGAAAAGAGGAGGCAACCCCAGTGAAAGCCATGACTCGACTATCAGCTGAGGAGGTTTTATCAATCGTTTTTTTTTCGATCGGCGAGGCGTTTTCCTCATTGATTTTTTTTGTACGAGCGACACACAATCAATCTGCTTACTACTGCTGTTAAATGAGATGAGGGCTGCATATCGCCGCAAAACACGAGATCAATAGATTTGAGAAACCATCCTCTTCCACGACAACGCCAGGCCCCATACTGCAACTAACGGTCTCAAAACTAGAAGAAATGCACTGGAGTCAACTTGGTTATCCTCCCTACAGCCCTGACCTATCGGCCTGCGATTTTCATTTGTTTGGATCCTTACAGAACCTCTAGGAGAAGAACAATTTGAAGATGACGAGGGCGTGGAGGGACTCATGCGCAGTTGGCTTCTGACCCAACCGTTTTCATTCTACGATAAAAAGCTTCCTTTCTGCGGGGAAAATATATTTCTCAAGCAGGAAACTATGTAGACAAATAAATTGTATTTTGTTTTTATTTTTAAATAAATAAATTTTTTAAAATAAAATTCTATTTATATTTGATTTACACTCGTACTTCCACAATGATCTCTGGTAATTCAAAATGTTATTTTGTAATTGAAGTATATTAAAATTGCAGATGTTTATGTTATAATTTCAATTATTGGATTAAAATGACTGATTCTTCTGCTATTTATCGGTCGATAATAAAGCTGTTATGTTATTATAATACAATAGTTTTATTTTTGCCGGCCTTCGTGGTGTGAGTGGTAGCGGCTCGATATTTCATCTCGAGATCCCAGATTCGAATCCCCTTCAAGACCGTTCTCATACTCTGAAGCAATATTTAACGGTGGTCCTGAAGTTAAAAAGTAGTAGTCTTATATTTAACTGCTTGCACCTATACTATTATATAATTCTAGTTACTTTTATTTTAGATATTTTTTTTTAATAATATACATTTACAATATTATTTCTCTTTCTCTATGCGTTGGCTTATCAAATTGTTGCATGTTCAAATTTTGCTTTTTTGTAAATTTTATTTTCATAATGGACCTTTTCTTATAATATGAGGAATTTAAATTTCTTGTATTATTACTAATACTGACATGTTTATTAAAATAGTGTCTTGAAGAAGCAGAGATTTCTGAGATAATACTTAACAAAGAGAATAAATAATAAACATTTTTGTTTTTGACCAAAAAATACAATAAAACTGGTTCCAGAACTATAATCTACTGGTTTCCAAGAAAATTGTGGCAATTAACAAAAAACACTTTAGTAAAAAAAAAAGCCAATAAATTTATATACACAGTATATCTGAAAAGCTCCCGAATTAAATTTTTGTAGTTTATACAAGTTGCGCCAGATCTCAGACAATCAAGGAACTATGTAGTACGATATCTGACAAGTGTTGTGTGTGTGTGTGTGTGTGTGTATGTATGCGCGCACACACGCACACACACAAAATTTCATCACTCCAGTTTCGAGTTATATTCGGCCACGTACTTTGTGTTCATGTGACTTTATGCGAGCTCGAGTCATGAAACAGAGAGGTGCAATAGAATTTTGTGTTCCGACTTCTAAAATCTTTCGTTGAAACATATTCTAGCAAAAATTCGGTGATGAAAACGCATCTCTTACTACAACGTACACGTGGTGGAAGCGGTTTCAAGACGATATGGCCGTTGGATGGCGACAAACGAAGCGGGAGGTCGTCAACAGCTGTTACCGACGAAAACATTTCGAAATGTGTGCACAACTGGTCGGACTGTCTCAACTGTTCACCGGCCTGGTTTAGTGGTTAACGCGACATCACAAATCAGCGGATTTCGAAGTCGATAGTTCTAAGGTTCAAATCCTAGTGCAGGTAGTTAATTTTATATGGATTTGAGTACTAGATCGTGGTTACCGGTGTTCTTTGGTAGTTGGGTTTTAATTAACCACATTCCACAAGAGTGATCGACCTGAGACTGTGCAAGACTATCCCGACGGGGAGTCTTATTATTTAAGACTTTGGGGGTTGGCGTCTCCACGGCCCTAGCCTCTGCAGCTTTTCTTCCCACTACACATTGAGCTGCAGA